>PVLA01000695.1:0-262938 GCA_004027455.1 Hydrochoerus hydrochaeris
TTTCATAGGAATTTGTTTTGTTTTGTCTTGCTAGGTTTTGTTTTTCCCTCTAATACAGAAAGGATAGAAATACACATAGAGACCCATGCATGCATAGCTCTTTACAGTCTCACTGTTTGAATACCTACTTTGTATGCTTTAATTTTGTAACTTGAGCAACTATTTCTAAGAGGACAATATGTAAATTATCAACTAGTGATTTCTTACTGTTTATCTTTTTTTTTGAAATTCTGTATTATCTCTACCCTTTACATGTTTTTTTCCTCTTTAAATAAAAAAAAATTAAAAAACATTATACATGATGACCAAGAGGGATTTATCCCAGGGTTGCAGGGTTGGTTTAACATGCACAAATCAACAAATGTAATACACCAACTCAACAGAACAAAAGACAAAAATCACATGATAATCTCAATAGATGCCAAAAAAGCTTTTGATAAAGTTCAACACTTGTTCAAGATAAAAACCCTACAGAAACTTGGAATAGATGGTATCTACCTCAATCAAAAGTCATCTATGATATACTGACAACCAACATTATACTAAATGAACACACACTGAAAGTTTTCACTGCAAAATCAGGAACAAGACAAAGATGTCCACTATTACCACTTCTATTCAATATAGTTCTGGAATCATCAATCAGAGCAATTAGACAATACAGAGAAATAAAGAGGATAAGGATAAGAAAGGAAGAAGTCAAATTATCACTATTTTCAGATGACATAGAAGTTCACAAAAACTCTATCAAAAGACTATGAGTTAACAAGCAAATTCAGCAATGTAGCTGGATACAAAGTAAATACTCAAAAATCAATAGCATTCATGTACATAAACAACAAAATCTCTAAGAGAGACATTGTGGAAATGTTACTTTTCACAGTAGTCTCAAAAACAGTGAAATACTTAGGAATCAACCTAACAAAAGAATGTAAAAGACCTATATTCTGAAAACTATAATACTCTAAAACAGGAGACTAAAGAGATGTCAGAAAATGGAAAGATATCTCTTGTTCTGGATAGGAACAACCGACATTGTGAAAACAGCCATACCCCTACAACTGTTATATAGATTTTAATGCAATTTCAGTCAAAATGCCAATAACATACCTTAAAAATCTAGAGAAAACACTCAAAAATTCATTTGGAAACAAGAGATTTATAATAACAAAAGCAATCCTGGGCAACAAAGGTAAGGCAGGAGGCATCACAATCCCTGACTTGAAATTGTACTACAAAACTACAGCAATAAAATCAGCATGGTACTGGCAAAAAAAAATATCCAAGGATTAATGGAACAGATTAGAAGATGCAGACATAACTACAAAGACACTTTGCTATCTAATCTTTGACAAAGGTGCTAAACATGTTCACGGGAAGAAAGATAGCCTATTTAATAAATGATGCTAGAAAGAGTGGCTTTCCATATGCCAAAAACTAAAGCTAGATCCATGTCTATCACCGTACACTAAATTAAAGTCAAAACGAGTCAAATATCTAAATATTAAAACAGAAACACTAAATCTACTGGAAGACAAGGTAGGTAAAAATCTTGGAGACATAAGGGTAGGCAAAGAATTCATGGGCAAAGCATAAAGTGCACAGGAAGTACTTCCCATATTCAACAACTAGGATCTCTTCTTATTAGAAAAATTTTTTATTTCAAAAGAAATTACCAACAGAGTGAAAAGAAAACCAATAGAAAGGGAAAGAATTTGAGCCAGCTGTCCTTCAGACAAAGGACTTGTATCTAGAACATGTAAAGAATTGAAAAATATCAGGTCCCCCTAAATTCAAAGATTCAATCCAAAAATGGGTCTCTGAAATGAACATGCATTTCTCAGATGAAGAAATTCAAATGACAAATAAATATCCAAAGATATGCTCAATATCACTGATCATTTGGCAAATTCAAATTAAAACAACATTGAGATTCCACCTCAAAACAAGGATTAGAAATTCCATTTAACTCAGTTATTCCCCTTCTGGGTATTTCCCCATAAACATTGAAAATGTCATGCCACAGCAATATATGTGCATCCATGTTTATAGCAGCACAGTTTGCAATAGCTTAATCTTGGAACAACCAAAATGCCCATCAACTACAGAATGGATAAAAAAGATGTGGTATTTTATATAATGAATACTACTCATAAAAAAGGACAATCTTGAGGCTTTTAAAGTTAAATGAAGGCAATTTGAGACCATAATCATAAGTGAAATAAATCAAACTCACATTTATAAATATCACATTGTCTCTCCAGCTTAAAAAAATAAAAAAAATATCTGAAAGAATAATAAGGTCCAAAATATATAATGCATATTGTAATATGAAAGAGAAAGAAAGTTCTTAAAAGGACAGGACTACTGGAATAGGGGAAAGGGAAAAAATGAAGAAAGGAAAAGATTATATGTATTTTGGTAAATATATATAAATATATGTATGTATATGTATGCTAGATAGATAACTATACTGCTAATCTCTCTTAGTTCATCAAAACAAACATCTCATGCTGTTGTTGTTTGATCACTTTTGTGTCTAGATTTTATAACCTGAATAACTAGTTCTGTGATAACAATATGCAATATATTAACTAGTTTCAATTCCTTACTATTTTTTTTGAAATTCTGTATCTTTTCTCTCTTTCCAAATAAAAAAGAAGAAAAGTAAGGGACATTGCTAATCAGATGAGGTACAGTTATTATATACTGAGAATATATATTTTGGAACCAAGGAGCTCCTCTGAGGTACTATTAATACTGCACAAAGTTAGATGATAAATGGACAAATCAAGTTATTATTATCTGAGCTAAGTATATTTAGGACATTCATTGGCTCAGACAGCTTAGGAACCTGAGAGTGTGACAAACTATGAAGTTGGGTATTTGGAATATGAAAAATTCCAGTTAAAGTAAAGGAGAATCTTGAATGATTTTTAAAATACTTTATTGATTAATATTAATCAAATGTCTCATCTAAGTTACATTTATGGGAATATGAGCTCATCTCACTGATTCTGCTTTTGTAACTACTATCAAGAGAAAAGACTAACCTAAATTCATAAATGGTCTTGCAGAATTTCAAAGATAACATTTGTACTTCAAGAGACACTAAGTAATGATAATCCACAAATTGGAAGAAAAGTTTGTAAAATATATATTGTAAAGTGAAGCTATTGGGTTCAGAATATATAAAAACTCAAAACATCACAAACAAAATATCATAATAAAAGGAAAAACATTCTTGAACTGAATTTCACCAAATTTTATATGCAACAATAATTTTCAAATTTGCTCAACTTTGTTTTTCATTAAAGAAATCCAAATTAAAATAAAACTGATATATTACTGCCTACCTAGAATAGAAACAAAGCAAAAATTTGACACAAAAAGTGCTGAACAGTGTATGTGAGAAGGAGACACTAATAATTTTGCCTAAAGAATATGAGGTGAGAATGCTTATACAAAAACAGCCTTAAATATTGGCATGAAAATTTCACAGAAGTTCCACTCATAATTGCCTCTTTAAATAAAGATATTTTGTCTACTGAATAAACACACACTCAAAAAATAATTTTGCCCAATAATAAAAGGTATGAGCTATTAATATCAATAACAATATGGATACATCCCTTAAACATTATTGTTTGTGAAAATATTCATATTCTGAAGTGATTAGTGGATACAAAATGTTCCTTTTAGATCATTTTGTGTGTTCCCGTTGTTTCCCTTCTACTTATAACATGTTATCACATATTTGGCAATTGAAAACCATATGCATATCTTAATTTACAGTTCTCAGAAGTATGAGATTGTACTTACTTACTAGGCCAAAACAAACTATTGGCAAGGTTACATTCTTTTCTGAAAGCTGAAAGGAGAATAAATTTCTTCTCTTTTTTCACCATCTAGATTCTTGCATCATCTTTGACTGTCTCCCATCTTTATTTTATCTTTCTTATTACAGTTAAAAATGGTTTCTACATTTAAGGATCCATCAATATAATTACATTAAGCCAACTAGGGCATATTAAGATAATTTATTTATCCCTATGTCTTTGTCTTAACACGTTTTGTGTGGTTAAAAATATCGAGACTGAATGACTTATATAGAAAGAGGATTGTTTAAATCACAGGTCTTTTGGTCCAGGAGCAACAATTTTTCAGCTTCTCGTGAGGTCGTCACAGCCAACTACATCACATGACACACATGTGACAGTGAATAGTGGAGCATATGTGAAAGAGATGAATAACCTGGAATATAATTAATTGACAATGCATGGCAACTAATTTTTGAGGTATGTAATCTAGTCCCAGGGGACTCAACTGACTCCTCCGAAACCTAGCCAAGTCTCTTAAGAAGACACAAATCTGTTGATGAAGGTAGAGTTCTCATAACCAAAATATGACTAAAAAGTTTCAGACTGTTCCACTGCAAACCTAAATTGTGACAAGTGAAAACCAAACACAAACCATAGGAATCAATATGTGTAAACATACATGCAAAGATTTTTTTTCACATAGCCATGTAAGGACACATTCAAGTAATATGCAAACTCAAGTTTGAAACTTTCTGTGGAGAAATTTCATCTCTCCTAGGAAGTTAATGTAATATTTTTAAAATTGATTTTTAATTTCCTCTGATTATATTATTTTGAAAGAATTCCAATAAATTTCAAAGATATTGAGGATTTGAATTGTAATTGTTGACTGATGATAAGCAGAGATTTTTTTGAACTATATTACTAACATATTCAATATGTAAGTTGTTTTCAGCAAGACATAATACTATGAGGAATACAAAAGTTTCTTCTGGTGTATATGATACATATTTTTAAAATATATTCTATTTTATTTTAAATTAAAAATGTTGAATATATTTGGGAATTATCAACATGGTTTATAGTACTTATATCCATGGAATGATTTACAGATTTTTAAACTGAAGATATTGCACTGAACAAATATTCTTTGGAAAATGTTCCTCAAAATGATAAAGATTAATTTATTGAAGAATAGCTAGAGTTAATTAATCACTTTCCTTGAAATAGTTTTCATTTATTCTAATAATGGTTCATGTGTTCCCATAGCTCGTTACATAGAAAATGTAATTAATTGACCTGCGTATCATTTGTGCTGACATAAACATTTCTATTGTACCTCACCAAACAGTTATCTGAGATGCGATATAGTGCTGTTATTATTCTATACAGTTTACAGATTGGCCATAATAAACTTATGTAGTGTATTGTTGTGCCAGGTTTTACTCCAAGCTTTCTGCCAGTAACTTTATATGTGTTTTGCCTAATGCATTACAATTATTTTACAATATATACATGATGATGGTGTGAGAATGAAAAAAGTATAGTTAATATGGAAGCAGAAACTTCTCATCACTCCCACATATAATTAAATTTAGTGATAGGACTACTTTATAAAGTATAAATTATTGATTGTTTTAATTGTAATCATTAAGTAATTTCAATTATATGTGAATTCAAAAGCATGAATGGATTGAAAGGCTTGAAAATATAGTCATTTTGTAAATTTTTTTGCAGTTATTTTTGCTCAGAATGCTAAATAAACAAAATGAATTATTGTGAATGGAGAAATTTAAGACAGGCTAGAAAATAATGGGAAGAAGTCTTAATAAGTGTCTGATTTATCAAATTGCTTATAAGGAATGAAAGATGCTGCATAGTTACTATTCTCTTTGCTGAGATAAATTAATCAACACCCCAAATTAAAGGGGGAAATGTTTACTTAACTCCCAGTTTGTATTTAGCTCACAGTCCATAACCAGATGTCTCCAAGGCCGGGTGGCATAGCAGATGGTGAGTAGAGCTGACCGTGTGTTTCAGGAACCTTTGAGAATGGCATGTAGGAAAAGCAAAGTCCACAGATGTCACTGAAAAAGTAAAGCTGGAATGCCTTAGGATGTACCTGACAGGACATTCTGATCAGAGCCCAGATGACAAGAATGCTGACAGAAACCCTCCCTATAGAAACCAAGCTCTGAAGGTTTCTGCTAGGCTGCACTGGTTGAACTCCACACAATGTGTGCTGGATTTGTGGAAAGCTTTTTTCTGCACTTTGCTCTTATTCAGAGACTGCCTGCGACTAAGATTAAGGCTAGAGGACTAAATTTCTAGGCAGTCTAATGTTGAGGCCATGTCATGACTGATTTTAGGAGATTTTACCAGATCTATGTTGACAATCAAGTGCAGAATCAACCCCTGCAAAATGGTTCAAAATGAGAGAATCAGCTCCTGCAAAATGGATCAAAATGTTGTGAGTCTGGCCAGAAAGGAAGCTCTAGTAAAGACAGAGCAGAGATCTCAACTGCTGAGAAGAAACAGGAGAATAGAAAAGATGGTCTGAGGGCATCACATGAAGCAGCAGGACTCCATCTATTTTGACTTCAAAATTACGAAAGTGAAAGACTTTGACAAGAAAGCCTCAGAGGACCAGATTCCACAATGGTGGCAGCCTAGAGAAGTTGTTCCTCAAGATTTGGTTCATAGTACTAAACACTATAGCAAAGAGGGAAGGAAACCTACCTACCTCTCCATTTGGCAGCAAACTTCGCATTGCCAACATGGTGCTGGTTTTAGTGCACACAGAATGCAAGAGTTGTGGGTCCAGGATGGTTTCCACGCACATTTCAGTAGAAGGCTTTAGTGTTAGGCAAGTGACCGCGAAAGGGCATGGAAATGTCTGTTTTGTTTAGAAATGTTTAACTTTCTTTACATTTTTATAGAGTTGAATCCATTTTGCGTTAAATCTCAGAAGAGACTGAACTTGGACATTTTAGCGATGATGAAACTTAGAACTTTGGAGATTCTTGTATACAGTAGAAATGCCTTTTGGGTAAAAAGATGCATCTCAGTTTTCAAGGGGCTAAGGTAGGATGTTGTGATTTATGGCCAGATGTCCCCTGCAAAACATCATGCAGTCATAGATGGAGTTTTTCAGAAGCAGCTGGATCCAGAGTGTGTGACACTGGAATTCATTCATGGTGCAATGCTAGCATCAAGGGCATTAAAATTAAGGGTGTGAGTGCTATGCACCCTAGGTAGCTTGGGTAAGATATAAGGGATAGAAAGGTTTGTGGTCATACCTTGTTGCTTTACTGCTTTCTTCCAACCAGGAACTGTTCCCCCTCTGCAGTGAATATGTGTGAGGCTTTTCTGCAATAACACCCTGTTTTAGAGTCAGTTGATTACAGATTGAAACCTCTACAAACTGTGAGCTAGATAAACCCTGCCTCCTTTAACTTTGTATATAGGGCATTTTGTTTCAGCAATGAGAGAAAAGTAACTAAGACAGAATTATATTCAACTTTTACAGAGATAGAAAGTATATGAAAACAGCATTATTGTTGATTCAGGGTAATTGAATGAAGGAGAAACTAAGAGTAGGCTAATCCAAATAAAAGAATAAACCTAAAAAATGAAAATTTGGCCAATTGTATTAAATAAGAGAATAAACCTAAAAAATGAAAATTTGGCCAATTGTATTAGATATATTAAATATATCTCCTGACAAATTTTCAAATAGTTATGTGTATGATGTGAAGACAATGTCAGAGATAGAAGGTTATACTGACAAATATAGCAATTCAGAAAGAGACATAGTCTTTTGAATGCACTTCAAGATTTATGCCCTGAAAAGTGAAATTATTATCTAAAAAATCATGATGGGATGGGGTTGCTTCATTTTAATTTTCTTTTACTCTCAGAGCATCATTTTATAGGAGTCTTTAAAAATAAAAACAAATCCATATTAAATCACTGAGTATTTATTTGTAAATAAATATTTTCCCACAGAAAATAACATGATTTGCATTTGAATATATACTATACTGTGTCAAAAGTCATGAGGTTTTTTAAAGGAATTAACTAGTTTACTGTTCTATAAATACATTCTTTCTGGCAGGTGTTCTGTGAGCCATATGTTGTGTTGACTAACAGACTTCCATTGAAAATTGACTCTCAAATGCAAGTTTTTATTTTACTAACAAAAATTACAAGTTTTTTCTTAGGAGTTTTTATGTCAAAATGAACTTTGATATTCCAAACATTTAATCAAATAAATTCATCATTTAATGTATACTAATTTATTTTTGCAAAAATACTTAAAGACTTTCCTTACTTAAAACTTAATAATGTAATGATTTTGTAGTACTATATTTTGTAAGAAATAAACTCAGGGTTGGATTTGAGTAGTTTTCAGAGTTTTTATTTTCCAGAATTATAAAGTGCTTTTAAATATAAATGACATTATGATTAAAATTTTAAATTCATCATATATGGGAACTACTTGTCATTGGTATTTATATTAATTAAATTGAAAGTTTTTTCAGTAGAAATAGACATAAATGTGAAAAGAGAAAAAAGTGAGAAAAGACTAAAATAATTTTGTCTGTACATTTCAGTGATCATACTCCGTAACTATATTCAGACAAACTTGAAATACTGCAAGTGTTTAAATTTTTATTCATTTGATCAATTTTTGGAAAGACTGCTAAGAAAACAAAATGTATTCTTTGTTAAGATTCCAAAAGATGTGGGTTAAATGAAAACTTCTCAGACTTTTTTGAAGAAGAAATTAAATGTTAATTAAAGGTAATTAGAACAAAAGTAGAGTTGAAAAGTGATAAAAGATGCCTCCAAAATTGAATAGAAAAATTACCCACATGGGGAATAGTGTTGTACTGTTAGTAAACCAAACCCTAATCACATCACAACTTAGCAGTTTTAAACAACAGGACATGAGAGTGTTGCCTGGTATCCTAGGGTATATTAACATAAAAGAAAGTTATTCTGGGTTACTTCAGCCAAGTGTGCTGTTGAAACTAGCAACATTCAAAAAATTTGATTGAAAACATAATAATTTACTTTCCTACCCCAATGAACAATTTGTTTAATAACCCAATGAGTATCTATCAGGCTTACTATGGTATTCCAAGCAGCAAGCCAATTCATTAGATTGGATTTTGTCAAATGTACTAGAAAAAAAAAAAAAAACCTTTCACCATAGTCTCATGAACATATTCAAACTGCATAACTGTTTACTTTCATAATATTATTTCAGTGGTTCTCTGAATGAAAAATTCTCCTTGTTTTGTATATTTTCTTTTGGTTAGAATTCTGTGAAACAAAACAAAACATCAAATTGGCTTGATATTTGAAAATCAACCAGTTAACCACAGAAGAACAAAAGAAAAATATCACAGGATCACCTCGATGGTTTAAAAAAAAAAAACTTTTCAAAATTAAAAGTTTACTTAATATCTTTCAGCATTTTCCCCTTAAAATTGGTAATAATGGAAAGATTTTTGCTCCCAATTTGACATTAAATTGATGGTTTTTATCTTGGGTAATACAGGTTATTTTTAAAAAGGAAAACTGTTAAACACGTACAAAATAAATAAACCCTAATGCTGCTGTCACATACAGACAACATGACTACTTGTATATAAATTCAGACCACTGTATAGAAAATAACAAACAAAGCCACACATTTAGAAAGTTAAATGAAGGTAAGTCAATACACACAAATTGTTTTCTACAGACTGTTAAAGAAACAACTAGTAGGAAATACCACTTATAATATGTTAGATATATAAAATCTTGAAACAATTTTAAAATAAAACTTTCCTCTGCAGTAAAAATTACGAATATTGCTAGCACAAACTCTGAAAGACCACCTCCCACACTGCACAGAATAAGTGAATAGGAATATTTAAAAAAATTAAAATGTCATTTATTTCCAAATGATGCTGGTAAATAATCCCAAACAAATATCTGAAAAGGCACTTGTGAAAATCAACCAAAACAGTGTTAAGAGATTTAAATTGAAAGAATTTTGTTACCTTATTTTGATGTTTGAAAGCTATACCACATTTAAACCAAAAAGAAAGAGTGCTATATACGCACATATACACATGGACACGCACACACACACACAGACACACACACACAATCAATGTCATTTTTCATACAGACAGGAGGTTGATGTAATAGAATAGGAAATCCAGCCAGGAATTGCCATATAACCAGATAAGTTAAAAAGCAAGAACAGTCAATTAAATGAACAAATAAAAGAAATAAAAAAATTTTCAACATATAGTGTGGGAACAAGTAGTTAAACATGAGAAAATACTCACTTCATCATCCTGAAGCCTTTATGAGCCTCAGACTGCCATCTCTCTTACAAAAGTTTACAAAAGTTTAGAGCAACCTGACATTCTTCCATTGTGGTTGCTACAAGTTTCCTCAGTGACTGACAATAGATTTTCCTACACACTTAGATCCTGAGTGACTGGGACCATTTCAGTTTTCTTCATTTTGCTCCACACTCAAACATGGCAACTTTTCTTTCAATTATCTCTTGAAATACTAAAACAGAAATGCAAGTTTTATAGTTTTTAAAAAATAAAAATAGTTTTTCATGCATCATTTCATGCAACAGGGCTTTTACGGAATCACTAGGCCTTTCTAGAGTTCATAAACTCAATCATTCGTGCGTCTTATTTTCCATCTTGTGCATATGTTTATTTTAATAGCTCAACAAGCCTAAAATATTTTATATGTTAATGAGTTTTGCGTGTTTTATAGGATAACAGCAGTGCACTCATTAATTTTGAAAATGAGGCCTACTAGTCACTTAACCACCTCTAGGATACTGTCAAGCTAATCTTAGTGAATAATTTTATTTTTCTTTGACTGATAATTGTGTAAATTCACTCATCCCACCTTTATTATTTAAATGTCATTTTTTTGGGTTTTGCCACTTCATCCTTCCAGCATTCCCACTGAAATCAAAGAACCCATTTTCAACACAAAGCACTCATAAGCATTTTTTTGTGAACTAATATCATAAATCAAACCATATGCCCTTTATATTATCAAAATGGACTAAAGAAAATCATACAATAAACAAAAGTATTAAGGAAGATAAAAAGGAATTAGCAATATAAAAAATTGTATTAATCTATAATTTAAAAGGATAAAATCTTGATCAGTAGCATATATAAACTATAAGGTAATGAAGTCAAAATTAAGAATTTTTGGATTTAATTATTTGAATGTATGTAAATTGTTAGAAATTGGGAATACAAATTAGTATAAAATAAAATTCCACTTAAATATTTTAATTGCTGTTATAATAATTACTACAAAATGAATCCTTTAAAGTAAGCAGAAATTAAGACATAAGGCCTAGCAATAATGCATCACATTATAAATTTTCCAAAATATTTCTATTGGAAATAATAATTCATGCATCTTATTTAAAGAACACATGAATTGAGGGCTGAGGATTTACCTCAGTGGCATACGTGCTTGTCTTGCAAGCACGTGGTTGTGAGTTCGATCCCTGGTATCGGTATAAATAAATAAAAAGCACACTACCTGGATCACATTTGAGAAAAAAAAAAAGAACACATGAATGTTATTTTTTCATGGATGTTTGCATATATAGTGTATGTGTGTGTAAAAATTTTATGCTGCACATTAGTTATACAATAATGTGTATTCATAGTTCATCAGAGTTGAATAGAGAAAGATAAAATAAGAGAACTGATATCCTGATAAAAGTGTGCCACACACTGAGTACAGTGATCAAAATGATCACACTCTTCGGAAGGGAATAAACCCTTAAAAAAACAAAATTGAACATTCATGAGATCACAAATAACTAAGAGGAAATGTGGTAGGATAGTACGTACTCATTTTCTTCTTAATTTTAATTCTATCTTTATACCACTTGGTCTAGGTTTGAATCTATATTTAATCCTGTGTTCAGGGCCTTAAGGAGATATGAAGCAGATGAAAATCAGAAATAGGTAACACATTATGACTTCTTTTGACTTTCAAAAACCACAGTGCTTTTTTTTCTGATTTTGTGGTAGAGTGAGGAAAACTGATGAGATCAGAAGATGGTCAGGCTTGAGAGTTGTGCTCATATATGGAATTCCTTGGAAAAATAAAACAAAAGGCAAACTACTGTTCCCTATTTTCCAAAGTCTTTCTTCCTATTGGAGGAAAGAAAAAATAATTTGAGTAGGGGTTCCCAAAATATTTCTTAGCAGTATCAGAGTAGGCACCCAAAGTGGAAGTAAAAATCCCTGTGGAAGCCATCTGTGTGAATTGCTGTCAGAAATGGGCACCAAACCCTAAGTGTTTCAAATGCCTTATCCCTGCATAAGATTCAAAACTATGTCACAATCTAAAATATTGGAGAACCTTGTAAAGGATAACAACAGCAGTTATAGTTTCTATATAATGATGATAAAAATGTAATGAGATTCAGAAGTAAGACTAAGTAAGAGAACTGTTAATAGGAAATGTGCACATTTGCAGCATACAGTGTGACAGAGAGAGATTTTAATTGGTGTTTATACTTGCCACAAGTCATTCAAAAATGATCCTGCATCAAACATCTCCATTTACTATTTAATATATTTTATGACGTGTTCATTGGTGTAATTCTAGTAAAAGCTAGAATTTTCTAGATTGAGGAGGTAAGAGAAGTGAATTTTTTAATAACTATTTTTTACACAGAATTATTTCAGAGGCTTAAGAGAGAATAAAAAGTAGAATGATTGAGGAAAAATGGTCAGAAATTTTTCACTAGTAATAAATGTCAACATGAAATTCCAAAATTGCTCCAAGTCTTCATTACAGTCACATTAGTGTGAGCCTAGGCCAATACATAGCATTCTATGGCTTAGTGTGTAAACAGTATCTTTATAAAAATAGATTAACATAAAGTTCCAGTAATTCCTTATAAAAAGAAAGTAATAAAATGAGAGACTCTGAAAAAGAATGCAATTCAAAGCACAGGATCAAAATGATACTATGGACCAATGTGTGGTACATAATGGAAGTAGAAAATAAAGAACTATTTTCTTCGGGTAATATTATTATCTCTGCCCCTCACTACCTAATAGTAATGTATTGTAACTGATTACACAATTTTCTCCATTATCATTATGTGCTTTCAATACATAATAAATGCATGCATTGTGGAGAGCTGATACATCTACATAATGAATATTGATTTTTTTTAACTTCTGCATGACTTCTCTTGTGTATCTTTCTTCATTGAAGAGCATATATAATGCCACTGTCATGAAGTGTCAATTAAGGGCACTGAGTACAGCAGCTTGCTGGTAGAGCATTTTTCAAACTTGTACAAGAGCCTGGGTTGAATCCTTAGTGCCAAACAGAGGGAGAAAAAGAGACAGAGAGAGAGAGGGAGAGAGAGAGGGAGAGAGAGAGAGAGAGAGAGAGAGAGAGAGAGAGAGAGAAGAAAGAGTAAGAAAAGGAGGAATCAAGGAAGGAAGGAAAGGAAGAAAGGGAGGGAAAATGTGAAAGTATTGTCACTTTTATGAAGTGTTTGCAACATTGTGTAATTCTAGGTGGGTTAGCCAGGGAAGAGAAAGATGAGAATTTAAAGTAAATGAAACCATAAGGAGAAATAGGAACTTCAAATAATTAATAAGACACTTAGAAAGCAACAATAAATCAGAAGATGATAAAATAAGTACAAGAGAGAATTATAGGATAAAGTTAGAAAAAGTATATCATTATAAATTTTGAAGAAATTTATAAGCATATGGAGAAATCTGCACTTAATTTGGGTAGAAATAAGGGAGTCACAAAGTTTATTATGGGAAGATTATTAACACAAATTGCCAAGATCATCTCAGCACTACACTGCATCATTATACTGCAGGAATATCACAGGGAAGTTATAGCTAAATCTATAGTTCATTAGGGGACATTTGGGTAGAAAGATTTAAAAGAGGAGTTGGATTTTAGAAAAGATTGAAAGAAAATATAATGAAATCAAGAAAAAAGATACAATTAATCATGGATATACAACAAAAACATATTAAGTTGATGATGATAAATCCATAAACTGAATAAGGAATTAATAAACTGAAGTAAGGAATGGATGAATAAAATAGATGGCTTATAAGTGAATACTATATTTAGCTTATTAATGATGTCATTTATAAATTATTTGATCATAGAACTATGTTTGTTTGCTTAAACTCTAGATTAGTCATGACCTAAGAGGAGAAAATTGGTCCCACAATTTTTATGTATTTCTTTTTGCATCTCATGCAATTTTTGTTTTATGGTTGTTGCCACTGGAATAATTTGAGCATGAATATTCACAAGAGTTACATCTTCATCTCATGAATTAAACCCTTAAGCACTATGAAATATCCTTCTCTGTTGCATTAAATGACTTTGGTTTGACATTTATTCTGTTGGTATAAATTTTGCTTTTGTCTTCATTATCACAAATTTAATATAACTTTGAATTAGGGTTATTGTATGAAAACTAGAGTGGAACTTTGTGGTTTAACATGAAAATTACTCTTGGTAAGACTTAAGATCAATTACAAATGTCAGTTAGTTGTTTATAGTCTGGTCACAGTATCTGTTTTATCTTTTAGAATTTTAGAAAGACTACATTTTTGATGTTTGTATATGTGTTGTTCTGACTTTTGTAATATTACTGGTTTTATAGTGGTGATTACACTTATACTTGGAAGTGTCTTTAATTCTGTATTTTTTTAATTCTCTATGATAGTCAAAGACAAACTGCTGTGTTTCCTCTTACACAAATAATACCAAAATAGAAGACAGACAAATAGTAAATAAGGAAAAGTTCAAATATTTCCCCAAATTACCTTTTCCATTCTTTCAAATGTATTTTAATATATATGTTAATTTGTTTCATTTATACTACTAGTTGCCCTTCATTCATTGGCAAGCAATATTTTTGCCCTTATGTTTGTTTCTTCTATTTGTAATTTTAAAATTTTCAACAGGAAAAAGTAAGAAATAACAATGAGATAGTTTTAAACAGGCCAGTAGGAGACTAGTAATAGTCTTACATCTCTCTTGTACTTTAAGTAACTACCTTTAAGATCCTGGTACACAGTGTATTAAATAGCAATTTGTTATTATTTTTATGAAATTTTGTTTTTTTCATAAAGATAGTTTGTGAATACTGTTACCTTTTGTGGCAAATTTGTTTATGTATGATCAACTTACTGATATGTATGCTATAGTTCTAGTTTTTATCTAATTTAATTATTCCAAGTATTGGTACTTAACTATTTAAAATGGAGTCAACAAACCCACCTTACCTTCCACTATCTTTTTATTTACTTCTCAATTTGTGTTTACTGAATCATTACTATGCTCAAAGAATACAATGTAATGCCAATTAGTTCATTTTTAAAAAAATTCCCTTACACCATTCTACCAATTCAAAGTGCACTGGTATGGTGTTGCTTGGACTTTTTTTCTGAGCAATTTAGTCACTTGGAGTTCAACATTGAGTGTTTTTCCATGGCTTTCAGTAAGAGGTTTTAACTTATATATTTCAATTTTCATTTTATCAAAATAATATTCATGTAATTTTTTAATTTTAAAAACAAAAAAAGAGTAATAATACAGAATTTGAAAGAAAAACAGTAGATTAACACTTGTGGATATATTGCATAATGTTACTGCAAATTGTTCAAATTACAAGTTATAGGAATAAAAATGATCAGTTGAATAATGAAAGCACAAACTATTCTTTTTAAAGAACAGAGATTAGAGGCCAGGCCTGGAAAAGTTTGGGACCATCAATCAAGGCTGCCTGGTGCCTACCAGCCTTCTTAGGACACTGGATTAGGCTCCAGAGGTTCCATGGGCTTGAGTGGACTGTGCCCAGTGCCGTTCATTCAACCAGGGGGGCCATACCATCCAAAGGGGGAGCCAAGCCTGCACCATGCCACTAGGGAAAGTTTTAGAAAATCACTGGAAACACTGAAATATAGGAAAATGACAAAATGAAAGACCAAAATGCAATCTCAAACCTCCAGCCCATCCCAAGAAAACCTAGGAGCCATGTACATAGAAGAAAATACTACACATATACCTGAAATGCATGAAATGATATCAAATGAAATAAAGAAGCAAGTACAGGAAACTATGAGGGAACTCAAATCAGAAATATTCTCCCAGGTAAAAGAAGAAATGGTAAAAGTAGTGAAAGAAATACTGAATGCATCCAACGAAGACACAGCTAAAAAATCAGAGGAACAAAGCAAAATGATAGAATCCCTGCATGAACAGTTTAAGAGACAAACAGAATGCATTAAGCAGTTTCAAAGAGATATACAGGAAATCAAAAACTCTAATGAAAGTTGCAAAAACCTACTCAATGAAAGTGAACATAGAATCTCAGACCTCAAAGATAAGATTGCAGCTAGTGAATAGGAAAGGAAAGATTTTCTAACAATAACAAGAAATGAGGAAATAACAATTCAACAGCTTCAAGATGATGCAAAGAAAAATAATATAAGATTAATAGGGATAGAAGAAAAAGAAGGGGAAAACACAGATGATATCAAGAAGCTATTTACAGAAATAATAGCTGAAAACTTCACAAACATGAATATGGAAACTGACATATGAATTAGTGAGGCATATAGAACTCCAAATAGCCATAACCAAAACAAAACTATACCCAGACATATAATAATGACCATCCCAGAAATTCAACATAAGAACAGAATATTTAAAGCTGTTAGAGAGAAAGACAGGTCACCTATAAAGGAAAACCTATCAGAATCACAGCAGACTTCACAACACAAACAATGAAGTCAAGAAGAGCATAGAGTGAAGTTTTTCAGATCCTTAAAGTAAACGACTTCCAACCCAGAATGATGTACCCTGCAAAACTGTCCTTCAAAATGGATGGAGAAATAAGATACTTCCATGACAAAGAACAGCTGAAGAACTTCATGATCACCAAACCGAACCTACAAAGAATACTGAAAGACATTCTAGATACACATAGGAAAAAACCACTAAGCAAGACAGACAATTAAACAGAATGCAAAGCTAAGTTACAACACCAGAAAGATAACATGTCAACAATAAACCAATATATGACAGTTATAACCATTAATGTAAATGGCCTCAATTCACCAATTAAAAAAAACAGACTGGCAGAACAGATCAAAAAACAACATCCAACCATATGCTGTCTACAAGAAACCCATTTAACCCAAAAGGAAACTCATAGACTGAAAGTCAAAGGATGGAAAACAATACTTTATGCAACAGGAAATCAAAAAAAAGTGGGGGTAGCTATTCTGCTTGCAGACCATGTAAACTTCAAACCAAGAATGGTCCAAAGAGATAAAGAAGGTCACTACATACTAGTTAGGGGAAAACTGAAAGAGGAAGAGATAACAATCTTAAATATATATGCACCAAACTCCAGAGCACCCAACTACATAAAGCAAGTATTAACAGAAATGAATAATCAAATAGGCAGTAACACAATTATAGCAGAAGACCACCCAACTACATAAAGCAAGTATTAACAGAAATGAAAAATCAAATAGGCAATAACACAATTATAGCAGGAGACCTTAAGACACCATTGATGCAAAGGGATAGATCAACTAGACAGAAAATCAGCAAAGAAATAACAGAACTGAATCACACCTATGAACAAATGGATTTGATAGATGTATACAGAGTGTTCCATCCAATAACATCAGGATATACATTTTTCTCACCAGTATATGGGACATTTTCTAAAATAGACCATATACTAACCCACAGAACATATTTAAGTAAATGCTAAAGAATTGAAATTATCTCATGCCTGTTATCAGATAATAGCACAATGAAACTGGAAATTAATGATAAAAGTAACTGCAAAAACCACACAAACACATGGAAATTAAATAATACACTCTTGAGCCATCAGTGGGTCACAGAGGAAATTAAACAAGCAATTAAACAATATCTACAAGCAAACAAAAATACAAATACAACTTACTGGAACCTGTGGGATGCAATGAAAGTGGTCCTCAGAGGAAAATTTATTGCACTGAGTTCCCATGTTAGGAAAGCAGAATGAACACAAATAAGCAACCTGATATTACATCTGAAACATCTAGAAAAAGAAAAGCAAGCCAAGGCCAAAGCAAAAGAAGGGAGGAAATTATAAAGATCAGAGCAGAAATTAATGCAATAGAGACAAGAAAACAGTTCAAAGAATCAATGAATCAAAGAGGTGGTTCTTTGAAAGAATAAATAAGATTGACAAGCCCCTAGCCAACCTAATTAAACAAACGAAAGAAAAGACTCAAATTCATGCAATACAGAATGAAAAAGGAGAAATGACTACTGACCCTGTGGAAGTACAGAAGATCACCAACAACTATTTTGAAAATCTCTACTCTCATAGCTTCGATAACACAAGAAGCAATGGACAGATTCCTAGAAACATATGAGCCACCAAAGCTGGATCAAGAAGATGTAAAACTTCTGAATAAACGAATTTCTATTAATGAAGTTGAAAATGTAATCAAGTCCCTACCAACAGAGTCCAGGCCCAGATGGATTCACTGTGGAATTCTACAAGAAATACAAAGAAGACTTACTGCCGACACTCCTCAAACACTTCAATGAAATTGAAAGGGAAGCAATTCTCCCTAAGTCATTCCTGGAAGCAACTATCACTCTAGTACCAAAACCTGAGAAAGATCCAACTAAAAAAGAGAACTACAGGCCAATCTCCCTAATGAACATAGATGAAAAAATTCTCAATAAAATATTGGCAAACAGGATGCAGCAAATCATCCAGAAGATTATACACTATGACCAAGTGGGATTCATCCCAGGCATGCAGGGATGGTTCAACATACATAAATCAATAAATATAATCCACCATATCAATAGAGCCAAAAGCAAGAATCACATGTTCATTTCTATAGATGCAGAAAAAGCTTTTGATAAGATCCAACACCCATTCATGACAAGAACTTTACAGAGAATTGGAATAGATGGCCTTTACCTCAATATGATAAAGGCTATCTATGACAAACCAACAGCCAGTGTCATATTAAATGGCCAAAAACTGAAAGTCTTTACCTTGAAATCAGGCACAAGACAAGGATGTCACTTATCACTGCTCCTATTCAATATAGTACTGGAAATACTAGCCAGAGCAGTTAGACAAGGGAGAGAAATAAAAGGAGTAAAGATAGGAAAAGAAGTTAAATTATTATTATTTGTAGATGACATGATATTCTACATAGAAGACTCCCAAACCTCCATTGAAAGTCTCCTAGATATAATAAATAAATTCAGCAATGTAGCTGGATACAAAGTCAATACTCAAAAATCAGTAGCATTCTTATACACTAACAACAAAATCACTGATAGAGAAATAAGAGAAGCCACAACCTTCACACTAGCACCACAAAAATGAAATACTTAGGAATTAATCTAACAAAAGATGTAAAAGAGTTGTACAGGGAAAATTATAATACCCTGAAAAAAGAAATCGAAGATGACCTCAGAAAATGGAAAGAAATCCCTTGCTCATGGATAGGAAGAATAAATATTGTGAAAATGGCCATTCTCCCAAAATTGTTATACACATTCAATGCAATCCCAAAGAAAACACCACTAACATACCTCATAGATCTAGAGAAATCACTCCTAAAATTCATCTGGAACCAGAAGAGAACTAGAATAGCAAAGGAAATTCTAAGCAGCAAAGCCAAGGCAGGAGGCATCACAACCCCTGAATTGAAGTTATACTACAAAGCTACGGTAATAAAAGCAACATGGTATTGGAATAAAAACAGACTTGAAGATCAATGGAATAGACTAGAAGATACAACGACAAATACACTCAACCACCTTATCTTTGATAAAGGGGCCACGCATGTTCACTGGAAGAATGACAGTCTCTTTAATCAATGGTGCTGGAAAAACTGGCTATCCATATGCAGAAAACTAAAATTAGACACATGCCTATCACCATGTACTAAACTAAAATCTAAATGGATCAAAGATCTAAATATTAAAACAGACACACTAAACCTGTTGCAAGACAATGTAGGTAAAAATCCTGAAGACATAGAGGTAAGTAGAGCATTCATGAACAAGAACCAAACTGCACGGGAAATACTTCCCAGAATCAGTAACTGGGATCACACCTTATTAAAGAGTTTCTGCATGTCCAAAGAAATCTCCAGCAGAGTGAAAAGAAATCCCACAAACTGGGAAAAAATCTTAGTGAATTGTCCCTGAGACAAAGGATTTCTGTCTAGAACTTATAAAGAATTAAAAAAAATCAGACCCCCAAAATTCAAAGACCCAATCCAAAAATGGGCATCTGAGATGAACACACAGTTCTCAGATGAAGAAATATGAATGGCAAATAAATATATGAAAAATGTTCATCATCATTGGTCATTAGAGAAATGTAAAAAAACCGCACTGAGATTCCATCTCACTACAGAAAGAATGGCCAGGATCAAGAAAACTACCAACAACAAGTGCTGGAGAGGCTGTGGGGAAAAAGGAACTCTTCTGCACTTTTGGTGGGAGTGTAGACTGGTGCAACCACCATGGAGGACAATCTGGAGATTCCTCAAAAACCTGGGGTTGGAGGTCCCATTTGACCCAGCTATTCCACTCTTAGGCATATTCCGAGAAGATCTGAAAACACATTACCACAGTGATATATGCACACCCATGTTTATAGTGGCATAATTTGTAATAGCCAGATTTTGGAAACAATCTAAGTGCCCATCAACCGAGGAATGGATTAAAAAAAAATTGTGGTACTTTTGTACAATGGAGTACTACTCAGCTATACAGAATGATCACATTGAGATATTTATAAATAAATGGATGCATCTTGAATCTATACTCATAAGTGAAATAAATCAACTCACATGTATAAATACCATATAGTCTCCCTAGTGTAAGAAATGTTAAGAGTACTGAAGATTTTATGGAAATCATGGTTCACCATTATACTGCTTTGAAGTCTTATGTTTTCATTCATTGGTTGGAATGGTTTTGTTCTGTATTGTTTGTCTTAATATATGGGATCGTATGAATAGTTACTTTGAAGGCAAGACAATATGGCAGCCATGGTTGATTTAATATCATCTTGCTCTGAAGTCCTACCATGCTCTTGTTTTTCTATTAGCATTTGTTCTATCATGTTGTGTCTTATTGGATTTTAATATGCATGATAGTATAAACAAAATTTTTATGGAAAATGAGATAATATAGCAGCCATGGTTCACCTTCGGTTATTTTGTTCAGAATGCCTTGCAATACTTCCATTCTCTTGAGTTGTTTATTCTACTTTGTTATGTTTGACATTATTGTGTGTAAAGCTAAGCTCAGCTATTTCAAAGAGACATTATGATAGCTACTGTTAACATCCAATTGTCTTGTTGTGAAGTACTGTGTTGCTTACATTGTTCTGTTTGGATCTGCTTAGATCTGTCTTCTTTTGTTTTATTCTCTTTAAAATAAAAAAAAATTAAAGGACAGAGATTAGTAGGATAGTTGTCTGTGTTGTATATTTATGTACATATAATCTTTTCCTTTCTTTCTTTTATCCTTTCCATCATCCCAGTTGTTCTTTTCTTTTGAGCAGTTTCTGTCTCTTTCCTTTTCACAATATCTACTGTACATTTTGAATCTTGTTTCATTGTTTAGGTATTTCCGGAGAATACAATTTTACAGATGTTGCTCATTCTTTTCCTGACTTCTTAATGTTTCTTTAAAGTATTTTTTTCTTTCAATTGTTGCTTAATTCATTTTTCTAATGCCTACAATGCCTATGTCCTTTTTTATCTACTTGAGTTTTCTGTTTGTTGGGTGTTTGCCACTTGTCACTTCTCTTCTTCTGTTTTGTTTTGTTTTGTTTTGTTTTGTGGGCTGTGTGTGTGTGTGTGTGTGTGTGTCTGTGTGCATTTTTTATTTGGCATTGATCACGGGCATTCTCTGTCAGCAGCCCTTCTCATTTTTTACTTTTCTTAGATGTTTTACAGAGAATAAGAGAATCTCGAGACAAACAGTGCTGAGATGAAGGTCAGGGGAAGGACAAAGATGTGATGTATATGTACGTTTCACAAAAATGTGCTCAAAAGTAAATCAACAATTTCTTCTCAACCAAATTTTGAGGACTTAACTTTTAGTTATTGCTTTTTGCTCACTGTCCGAGGCAAAATGTTGCATTTCTTCTTTTTGATTTTACCTCATATTAACACATGTGCCATCTTTTATTTGGCTTTTAATGCATGACAGAATATTATCACTATTTTTCTTTGTTCCATTAAAAGAAGAAATTTGATGATGATCCCTAACCTTGAGCCTGTTGTGTAGAGTTTCCATATTTTTGTTGTGCTACTGTTGTGGTTTGTGTATAGATGTCTCCTCAAAGCCTCACGTAGTCATAGATGGAGCTTTTCAGAGGTGGCTTAATCTAGGGTGTGTGATGCTAGGATTAAGAATGTGATGCTAGAATGTGATGCTAGCATCAGCTACTTGCCATAAGAGTAGGTAATCTGGACAAAATACAAGAGACAGAAAGAGGGCTACTGTCTTCACTGCTTGCCACATGCTGCTGCTTCTCTATTTTATTTCCTTCTGCCTACTGTGAACTGTTTCTCCTCTGTGATGCCCCTCTGCCATGACAACTTGCTTTGGAACCATCCAGTTATGGACTGAAACCTCTACAAATGGTGAGCCAAAAGCTTTCCTCCTTGAAATTTGGGTGTCAGGTATTCCATCATCAGCAAGAAAAGTAACTAAGACAGCTATATTCATATCATTGTTGCATGTCCCTTTTAAGTGTTAAGAGTTTAATCATTTTATCCTTTCTCTATGTCAGCAAATGTTATAAGGACCAAGAATTTAAGAGGTTGGAATACAAAATTTTGTGAGAGGTATCACTTCTATGAAAGAAGAAAAGAAGGAGCATGAGGCAGGGAGCATTCAGATAGAAACAAAGACGGACTCTGTGTGGATGCTCCTGAGCCAGAATTACCTACTGCAAGAATCCTCCTCCCCTTCCTTCCCTCCCCTTCCCTTCATAACCCCTTCACCTCTCATTCCTTTCTTCCCCACCCTGCCACTGACCACGGAGTGATTTATGACAGGTGGATAACTAGAGCCTCATATCATCCCCTTGAAAGGTGTAATTGAAGGGTGTCTTTAGTAGAGTAAGACCTTAAAGTCAAAGATGAGGGAGATGCTGAAGAACTTAAAAAAGGGGAAGCTATCAGCTACCAGAAGTTATTCTAATCAAGGCTTGAACTCTGGAAGTAACTGAGAAGTACCTGCCATACCAGACCTGATATTTACAGCAGTTTGCCAGCATGCAGGAAATGCACTCATCTTATTCAGAAGACAATCTATGTTCTGTGCACGGTTACCTCTACCCTAAGCTAAATCCTACTAGGCATTACTGCATTTGGTGGTTTTGTTCATGTCTTCTAGCCCTCCTAACCCTTCTTACACTTTGTGTTATTTCAGTTTTTCCAATGTTGAGGCCTCAGTTATCTTGATGTTTTCTTGTGATATCAAGTCTGCAGATTACATTTATTTTCTAGAAGAACTATGGAAAGGAGTTTATTACTCTTCTCCTGCTATATTTTATGATATTCAGGGAGAGAAGTGAAAAATTCATGAAAATTCTGACTGATATATACTTATTTTTGTGCTCCTTTCATTATGTTTCTTCTTTTAAGTAAACTTTAAAAAATCTAAAAAGCTTGGAAGCTAAAATACATATTTTATTACTACTAGATAAATTAGTACTAGATAAATGTACAAAATGAGAGAAAAGGAATTAATAGCACCTCTGAGTATGTCAGTAGAAAACTAAAAAGGAACATTCTCAATACCAAAAATTTTCTCATCAAAAATTGTAAGACAGACATTAATACAGGTAAAATTCACATATGTCAATACATAACCAAAAGAATAAAAATATCACATTATAATTAGATCAGATATTTAATGTGTTTCAAAAACATTAGTTGTCTAAATAAATCTAAAGTGAGTTTATTGTTTAAATAGATACTTAAATCTATAGTTAAATATTTTTCAGAACTGATTGAAGGTGTATATTTTAGATATAATTTACTACATATATTTATTAATATTCCATTCAGAAATGTAGGTGGTAAGATTATGTATGGTTGTTTCTCAGTATATAGAACAGCCCAGGTGAGCTTTGATGATTGATGTAGTCATTATATACTTCAACATAGAAATGTTTGGTATCATTTCCTTTAAATAGTCCCAAGAGTAAATATGATATTTTAGTCAGAGATGATGATATACATGGAATAAATTTTTGAGAGAAAAATAAAATAAATAATACTTCAAAGAGATTTTTCTGATCAGAAAAAAAATGGCAAGTGTATTTAGGTGTGTCAAGGGACTTGTATTATTTTCTTAAATAAAATATGATATTAGAGTATTGTGTTTTTTTTTTAATTGGAGACTACAGTCAAGTGGGTGCATTTGGAGTAAAACATGTCATCTGAAATCGTTAGTCATATAACACCTTCCTTCAAGATAAGATACCACAAAAGTGGTTTCTTTAAGTTTTATGATACATATTTGCTTTTATAATTTTAAAATAATGGTTTTTTTTGGTTTTGTGTGTATACTCAAATAGCATTAGAAAAAAACAAGTTTTTAAAATTGAGTCTGATTCTTTTTCATCTAATTTGTGAACTCACAACTTTTGTAACTTATTCTAATTTATTATTACTTATAATTACTTATAAATGTGGAAAATCCTCTATTTTCTAAATACATAACTTTTATCATTAAAATGTATAATCCTATAAAACCAGGGTTTTAACAATCTTTAAAATCAATCATAATTTTAAAATATGATTGCAACCTGTGGTTACTACATCTATACAGCTGCCCCTATTCCTTTTTCTAATTTTATACTCAGTGTTTATCTGATTATTATAACTTATTAGTGTATTCACTCTATTCTTATACTTTGAAGCATTATTCTGATGAAAGATACATTTCTGTTGTACTGATGTCAGAGAACTAAAAAAAAATTCACATTTATATAAATATATATGTGGTATATGTGATGTACATATATATATGTGCTTCTGTAATTATGTTTAAACACCAGTGTTAGTGCTGTAGTTGTTATTGTTTTCTGTGGGCATGAGTCTAGCTATGTGGGCTGTGATTGGATAAATTCTCCATTGTACTTTAAGTCAGCCCTCCAGGTTTTGAAAGAGTAAGTGGCGAACACTCAGTCCACTTTAATTTCACAGAGACAAGAGAGATGCAAATCAAGTTAGAGAGCTGATTCAAGAATTGTTGTTTTTTCGCTTCTTTATTCCAGATATTTTCCAACCACATATTTTTGCCTTTACACTTATATTTTCCCATGTTTCAGTGATTTATTAACAAAGATTTGGTTTCATTTCTCTGGACAAGTTAGTAAGCCTCCTTGGATTCTGATGGAGAGATTTCCAGGTAATTAAAACATAGTAGGACTACTTTGTACTCCCAAGATCTTCTTAAAAAATAAAATTTATATCTGATAAAAGTGTTTGGTATTCAATATGTGAAGGCCTGTGAGGTAGAGAGAAGTAGCTTTTTTAAACTATTACTAGTCTACTAATCATACATCCTCACTTGTAATTGCTCTTTTTCCAATAAGCAATGAAGTAGAGCAAGTGAATATGCTTACCAGTAACACCGAGATTTATATAACTAAGTAGTTTCCTAGTTAAAAAGATGGGGGAAAAAGTCTGTCACCAGAGATCAAGGTGAACTAACAGTGTACACATCATTTTTTCCAAATGTTTGCTATGACTGGCAAAGGAATCAAATATTGTGAAAGAATCTGTATCCTAGAAGCTGAAATAGAGCTCAGTCTAACTTTACTTCTGTTCATAGGTCCATTGTTTCATTCTCTTGTTTTTGACTTCATTGAACAACAAAAATGATTTAAAAGGAAACAAAAGAAAAATAAAACTGAAAATGACTTTTACAAATTTTAAACAACAAATGTGACAAATAGGTTTTTAATATATATATATATATATATATATATATATATATATATATATTTCTGTTTATATTATTCACTTCAAATTCACTCATTTACTGCAATTAAAATTTCTCTCTAAACTCGTATCATTTCACATTTCATTGATGAAGAGACAGTGCATAAAGCTGAGTATTTCTATTTTGAAATGACTCATGAATTGCTCTTTCTTACATGCTGCTCTTATATTTGTTTTCTCAACTAGAATAACTACCTCATTTCATAGGAAAATATGTAATAAAAAGTGAAGGTGTAAAATTGTTTCCTAACTCTGAGCACCAGTGTCTCTACTCACTGAATGTTTAGAATATATTAGGAGATGTTTTGAATATATTAGGAGAATAAAATCTTAAAATATGTTCAGCAAAATGAAAAAAACTTTAAAGTACACTTTATAGATTTAAAAAATCAGGAAAATAGTCAAGAAAACCTCATATTATTTTATCTTGTTAAAAAATATCCACAAATATATTTTAGATGTTCTAAAAATAGTATGACTTGTGCATTTAGAAATAAACTACATGGGACACGATTCAGGACAATTCAGTTGTGTAGATTATCTCCATCTCCACAAAAGCTTTCTCCCTTTTTAAATTCTACCTAATAACTTATATACCTGTTTTACTTAAAGGTGTAAATAAATTAAAATGAAATTTGTTTGTCCATCTCAACATATTTTCTGTCTTTTATAAGCCTATATATTCTGCTAAATATGTATATGTTACATTTTTTAAAAAAATGTTGGTAAATTTTTCCTGTCATGTCAGACTGAGTCCTCTATATGTACATGGAACTTTTTCATTCTGATTCTAGGTTATCTAGTGTTATTCAAATTTCCTTCCCTACTTTTTTATCAACACAATCTTTTCATGGTATCACACATTTTAAGAAGCTCTTTTGATAGAACTATACCATTGCTGCCTTATTTTGCAGCAAAAATCCTCCAAGTACTTGCCTCCACTTCCTTTTCTACCCTTTTCTAAAAATGCTTATAACAAAAAATCTTTTGTTATGACCACTGTGCTAAAAACACAGTAAGTCATCAATAATATCCTCTACATTTAGCTCATTGGACAATTTTTAATGCTTATTTTATTTGAAAAACATCAATATTTCATTGGATGCATTATTCTTTTCTCTTGAAAGACTTTCATTTTTTGGGTTCTGGGACATCACTGTCCTCTATAAAAACTTCACTGCATGTCCTGTCAGGCTATGTTTGGTAATTGCTTAATTTCAAAATTGCTAAATGTTCATGTGTTTCAGGGTTTGTCCCTCAGTTTCTGCCATCCTGTTTCTTTAATGTAAACTGATACTTTAAGTGATTTCACAGACAGTAGTATCTTCAGAAAGGAACTGTTTCTAAAATTATTATCATGTGTCACATATCTACCAAACACAGCTACTTGGGCATCTATTAGGCTTTACAAAGTTAACATTTGAAACTGAACCGATTTACACCAAGAATCCTACTTCTCTCATAGTTTTCTGTTTCTGGATATAGAAAAGCTGCTTAGTCAAAAATTCTTAGAATCATATTTCATTTTTCTTCTTGCTATGGAACTCCAGATTTATCTACAAAATATATCTGTAGTCGAACTACAGTGGTACCTAAGTTTACAAACTCAATTTATTTTACAATTTTGGAGAAGAGGGATGTGTTTGTGTTTGTGTGAGGAAGGTGACCATGTTGTGTTTGCTGCAAAATGTGCAGTTTCAAAGTGGAGGCAAAATTTTGCCAAATGCTTCTGTTTAAGAATCTAATTGTTTGCAAATTGAAGTGTTGGTTAACAGAGGTATACTGTACTTTATACTATTTTAGGCAACTAAGTTAGATAGAAATTAAACAACAGACTGAACCATCAAAGAAAGTTAGAACAAAGAAGCAGCAGTATTGTGGCTCCAGGTGCAGTGAATAAGGTCTGACTTCAAGATGAAGATGGACTGAGCACACTAGCATGCTTCCCTAAGGGTCAAACAGCAACTTGACATTATATTGTAATTAGCACCATCTGGTCAAGTCCATCTACATAGGCTTCTGTTGCCAAGGTGAGTGACAAGTTACAGGACCCCCCTTCCCCCAAAATGCCTTTGTTAGCTCTATGTATCTTTACTATATGACTTGTTTCACTATTGCGTTAATATCAACTAAATGGCTATTCTGGTAATCATATAAGTTGATTTTAGTTTGGGCCACATTGCATTTAGACTAATTTTTCTGTATAAATTACCCCTGACAACCAAGCAATGAGCTTGCCTCCCTGGTAAGCAGCCGTGCCTTGGGCAAGTGGTGGCTGCCCCATGGAGAGAACCAACCAGTGTCTCCTGAGATCCATGCCATGTTGGAAGTTAGGGTGCTGGGAAACCAAGCAACCAGTGCCTCCCTAGTAATCAGCCATGAGCCTATCAGCATGGGGACTGAGAATCAAACATCCCATCCCCCCGCTTTGGGAGGCTGACCATATGCAATATAGCAAATAGAGGGGATTTCCTTCTACCATCTCTTTGAAGGCATATATTGTTATCACTGTTTTGCTTTGTTCTGATTAATTGTACTGCTCTATTCAATATTCTGTTTTGATAAGTTCTATAATGTTCTGGATTTCCTTTGAATTTGCTATGCCCGATTGAAAGAACAATTATTGTGAAGACAAGATATACTATGGCACCTATTACTGTTATCCTGTTAAGTACCTTACTGATTGGTACAGAGTGCTATGATTGCACTGTCTCAATTGGCTGTGTTCTGTCTTGTTCTGTTGTATTTCACTACATTCAAAATTAAAAAAAAACCTAAACAACAACAAAAACAATAGAACATGAAAAAACAAGGTAACAAAATACCTCCAAAAACTCCCAACTCCACCAAAGCTGATCCATGGGGCATGGATGAGGAGAAACTCAAAAACAAAACAACAGAATTATATAAGGTGATTATATAATCACCTTATATAAAGGAAATAACAACAAAACAGATCAACAAGTTACTTAACAAGTTGAAACATGATAAAACTAAGCAGAAAAATGGACTTAAAAAGCAAAAGGAGGAAAAGAAAGTGCTCTAAAGGACATAACTGCATGTATGTTTAAGTGTGCAGGATTTGATAACCATGTTGCTAAGTTTTTGTTACATCATTGAACAGAACTGTTTGCAGCCTCACTGTTTGAATGTCCACTTTGTATGCTTTGATTTTGTAACTTGAACAACTATTTCTAAGATGACAATGTGTAATTTATCAACTAGTGACTTCTTACTTTTTTTGAAATTCTGTATTATTTCTACCCTTTTTTCTGTTTTGCTTTTCTTCCTCTCTAAATAAAATTTTTAAAAATTAACGCTGACATAGGGCCTCATCTGGCCACAGTACGTAGGATTCCTCTTTTTCTCATTTCCAATAAAACTGCTAGCTTCTTCCTTTGGTTCCTAATATATTCCTCCATGTTATGGGACGACAAACTCAATACACGTGACATCTAACAGGTAGGGAATTATGTTTCTCTTATATCAGTACCACCTCCAAGACTAACGTAATTTTAAAAATCACCATTTTCTCATACTAAGATTCTTCCAACAGCACTTCTAATTTTGATCCTTAAGAGTGCATTGAAATACAAGAAAGAATACCAGGTAAAACTTCTTGTGTCTCTTTCAAATCCCCCAGGGCTCTTTATCTCCGTGAGAATAAACGCTAAGTCTCTGAAAATGACCCACAAGGCCCTATAAATGATAGACCTCACTCCTTCACTATCACTTTCTTTACTTTATTTTTCCAGCGAGATTGACATTTTTCCTGTAGTTGTAATTCACCAAGCAGACATAGATCACTCTGACTTTGCAACTAGCTTTCCTTTTATCTAAAATATGTATTTATGGTTTTCCATTTATTATGTTCATATCAAAGTATCAGAAATTCTGCAGTACTCACTTCAACCAGAACTTGCTCTTTCCAGTTTCTCTTTCTTTTTTCTTTCCTTACATTTTTTGCTTCTGCATAGCAGTGATCAGTCTATCAAACTAAATGGCTGCTTGTGCGATTACTTTCTACTGGTCTTTACTACAATATAAGTACAATGAGGGCCACAGTGCTTCAGTGCTCTGTGGCCATCATTTTAGAAAAGTGCACAGAGTGAAGTGTGCTTGTAGTAAGCATTTATAGAGGGCTGATGATGTCCAACTGCAATAAATACTATGAAAGATTGTTTGAGTAGTTTTAGGTATATATCAATACTGAATGAATGCACATTGAGATCGGTTTTCTTGGAGAATTGACTGTTGTATTGTGACATAATACTTTATTTTGATCAAATAACCTTTATTCTGAAGTCTGCTCTGCTTGACTTCAAGTCTCTGCAAGTCTGCAGCTACTTTCGTTTTCATTAGATTATGGCTGGTATGAGATATCTTTATGCATTGATTTTTCTTCTATATGTGTCAGTGTGTTTAAAATGAATTACTTGTAGAAATAAAGGCAAGTCTTGCTTTTGGAGCTATTCTAAGTGATCTGTACCTGCTGCTAGATACATAAACCATTGTCGTTTAAATTTATTGATATTGTTGAATTAAAAGATGTCATCTTTGTTACTTTTTGTTATTTATTTCCCTATTCCTTAGTTTCCTTTGTCTTCCACTTTTTTCTCCATTATATGGTTTTAATTAAACTCTCTATGTGTTTTACTAGAAATCCAACACAAGGATCACCTTTGAACTGCAATTATTGATTTAGTTTATTTTGAGATATGCTCTCACTGACTGGCCCAGATTGTTCTCGAACTTGTGATCCTCCTGCTTCAGGCTGCCAAGTAACAGGGATTATAGGTGTGCACCACTAAGCCCAGTTTTAATTCAGTTTTCTTTCTCCCCTTTTTTATTATATATATATATATATATACATATACACACATACGCATAAGTTTGTTGGTTTGTTTGTTTAGTGCTGGGAATTGCACGCAGGGCCTCACACTTGCCAGGCAGCTGCTGTGGCTCTGAACTACACCCCCCGGCCCTCTCCCATTTTTTAGCATATTATTTTGTTAATTAATTTTGCTAATGGATGCCTAGGATTTGTAACATGCATTTACAACTATTTCATGTACACTTTCAAATAATGTTTTATTGCATGTAACTTACATTAAAATATTTTAATTTTCTTTCATTTTAATTATTTATTCATATTGCTAATACAAAAGGATAAATGAGTACATACATTTATATACACATAGAAATTGAATTGTTATTACTTTGACAAAAAGTCAGTCAAAAATGTTTTCATTTTACATTTCAATATTTTACCTCTTCCTATGTAGATCTGAGTTTCTGACTTATATAATTGTTCTTTTCTGTGAAAAAAAACAATTTATAATTTTTTTTGTAAGACAAGTCTACTGGGGGAATACATTTGTTCAATTTTTACTTTCTGAGAAAGTTTTCATTTCTCCTTATTTTTAAGAATAATTTCACAATGTGCAGAATTCTCATTAGTATTTTTCTTTGTTCTGCAAAGACTTTTAATATTTTACCCCACTGTCTTTTTGGTTATGTGGTTTCTGAGAAATAAGATGTAATCCTTATTTCTGCTCCTGTCTAAATATGGTCTTTTTTCTATTTACTGATACTTTTTTTTAAGTCTTTGCTTTTCTAAAGTTTGAACATGATATGTGTAGTTTCATTTCATTAAATTTTAGCATTTTAATATTCTCAGGGTTTTTCATCTGAGTGTCTGAGATTAATGTGAAGAAATTATTATTTTTAACCATTTTTTCTCTTCAATTTTGTTTCCTTTCTTCTAACAATATGATTATTTCCCTATTTTTAGTTTATCTTTTCTTCCTTTTTATGTATATTTATATGTATATTTGTATTTATAATATTTATACTTGTTTTCTTTTGTATTTGTCACAGTTATTAGACGTTTTAGTCATTGTTCAGAACTTTATTCTTTGCCTATGCTGGGAAGGATAAACTCTAGGCTTTTATAGGAAAATGGATACAACTTGAGACCGTACTCAAGTGAAATAAATTAGACGCACATGTGTAAACGTTGTATTGTCTCCCTACTGCAAGAAACTGAAAGAGTAAATAAGATCCAAATAGTACAATAGATATTGTGAAATGGGAAGAAACTGCTCAAAAGGAAAAAATAACTTGGCATGAAGGATAGGAGAAAAAAAGAAAGGAAAAGGGAAAAAATATATATGATAGTTAAGATAATTATACTACTAATTTCTATTTGTTTATTTAAAAAGTTTGTGCTTATGTTATTTGATCACTTTTTCATGCCTGTGTTTTGTAATCTCAGCAACTACTTTGAAGATGACAATATGCAGTGTATTAGCCATTCTTATTCTCCTACTATCTTACTTTGAAATTCTGTATCATTATTTTTATTGCTTTTTCTCTTTAAAATAAAAATTAAAAATCTAATAATCTTGCCTGGACCTCTTAGAGTATGATAAGAGGAAGGCAACTTATCACAAATTCCCATGATTAGGTCTCAGTATTTCAGTGAATCTGTGCCCTTGACTATGGACTTCCCACATTCTCAGTCTCACTGTCTCTGGTCTGTTATATAGAATGCCTAGGGTGGGATGAAAGAATGCATTTCCTTTCTCTTATGTGGAAGGTTAGAATTGGCTGAAGTCGAGTGTTCCTCTTCCTTAAGTTACTTAGACTCTAATATGATACCAATGTGTGAGGCTTCAGGGAAAATGCTTCTCTTGAAGTCAGGTTTTATTGAGAACAACATACTCTTCTGTATTTTGAAATGGGTACACTTCCCCTTCCACACTGCAGAAACTTGAGGGATATTTTGTACCATCTTCACTATGAGAAACCGCCAAAGTTTTAGGAGTTAAGTTCACAAATGTGTAAGAGATGTTCCTAGAACTTGACTCTTCACCTGAATTTTTTTTAACTGGTATATAATTGTGATTCTTAATAATTGCATTTGAGAGAATAATTGTATTTTCAGTATTCTTCTCTCACTTCCTTGTACTGCTTTCTTTCTCACTCTCCCATATCCTTTCCTCATTCCAAATAATCTGGCTTGCTTTTTTTTAACCATTTCTTCTTTATTTTTAACTCTTAGACTTGCTCATGTTGAATATTCAGCCATCTGTATTTCAGAATTCAGTTTTTTCTCTATGGTCCTAATTATTGCTCAGGGATTTCTATTGTGATTCTCAGTATCTGTCTGTTTACCTTTTGGGGCAATACTTTTTTCTGAGATCTCACTTCTCTGAATGACTTAGGAGCTGTTGACATCATTCATTATTTCAGCTTCTTACTTTTTAGAACAATAATGACTGCTAAATTTCTTACATGATGAACTAGAAATTAGAAGTTGTACATTGATTTTTCAAACTATAATTTATCACTTAAGAATAACCCTTCTTTCAGGAATATTAGAAACATGTTTGTCTCCTTCTAAGTATCAATACCATAAACAGAAATACTTTTAATATTCTTATGCTAGAATATGTATTTGCAGACATCTCTATGTAACAGTTGTATCTATACTTTCTTTTAAAAGTCCACCTTTTCATAATAGAATATTTATGAGATTTCATAAAGAGAAGCCAAACAAAGAGAGACTAGTTGAGTGAGAATGAAAATTGAAAAATTAAAGCCAAACATTGATAGTTAAAATGCATTTAAAACTATTGTATTGTCTTTAATATTGTTTTAGCATCTTTTCAACATTTAATATAGTACAGATTTTATGACTGAAGGTAGAATGACTTCACAATAGCTCTGTGGACAAAGTTTTCTTTATTCTTTCTCTTTTTGTTTAAAGCAGTTAAATAAAACATATGTATACACACAAAAAAATGCAGTCTGTTTCTGATTGATCTCAAAGCTTGCAATTCAAGGTTAACATATTTTTGACAGCTCTTTTTGGTTTTTATTCACATTAATAGAAACATCTTTTTTATAGACGATACTAGAGACCGAAGAGTACATGTATTTAAGATACACATATTTATTTTGAGATTTTGTTTTGTAAACTCATTGAATCTATATAATAGTGGGGAACAAAACAAATTTCAAAATAGTTGTCTATGCTAAAATTCACGTGAGTTTACTAGTTTTATAAAAAAAAAATAATGTGCAGAGTGGTGAAGCACTGGTGACCCCTCTCTCAATCCAGAGAGACCTAGGTAGGGCTGTGAGCCACCCAGGCACATAGGAGGACTCTGACTGCAGTGCACACCATGGACAGGTGGGTCTGACAGCATGGAAAAGTCTGAAGCAGCAATAATGATACAAACCAAAGATTGGTTCACATCAGTATTCGTGGGTTAATCAGCCTGAGAACAATTCAGGACTCACTCAACTGACAGGAGGAATTTAGGTGACTGGCCACTTCTCTATAGAGTGGAACCTAGCATTTGGGTGAACAGTAGACGCACAGTAAGACCTGATGATGCACACAATGGACAGGTAAGGCAAGTGAGCCTGAAAAGACCAAAACATAAACCAAGAAGTGAAAATGACATGACAAGAAACAAAATGCAACCTCAGACCCTCTAGCCCATCCAGAACAAATGCAGGAAATGCAAACTTAGAATTAATTGGAGGAACACAACTGGAATTTCTGAACACATAGCAAGTGAAGTAAAGAAACAAATCCAAGAGGCTATAGAGGAAATCAGATCAGAAATAATCTATCCAGTAAAAAAAATGAAATGACAACCTTAATGAATGGATTGTTCAGCATAGCTTAGACAAGACATAGATAAAAAAATAAGGGAGCATACAAAAATGTTGGAAACCTTGACTGAACAGTATAGAAAATAAATAGAACACAAAACATATTCAAAGAGATAACCAGGAAGTTAAAAATTATAGTAAAAGCTGGCAAAAGTGCCTGAAAGAAAATAAAGATGGACTTTCAGACCTTGAAAATAGAATCATGGCTAGAATTCATCAAAGGAAAGATCTCTTAAAAATAAGAGGGACTATGGAAAAACAGTTCCACAGATCCAAGATGATGCAAAAAAACAAAGAAACAAACAAACAAGATTGAGAGGTGTCAATGGAAAGCAGGAGTCAACACAAATCACATATAAAATTATTTGCAGAGGTAACAGTAGAAAATATCCCAAGCACAAGAACAGAATTTGACCTACAGATAAGTGAGAAATACAGAACTCCAGAGAGTCGTACTGAAATTCGATCTAAACCCACCTACACAATAGTCAAGATCCCAAAAATTCAGCACAAAAGAAAAATACTAAAAACTGTTAAATAAAAGAAACTGATCACCATGACGTAAAACCCAGTAAAATCATGGCTAACAACTCAACAGCTTGAAGTGAAGTATTTGAAATCCTGAAAGAAAAAAGATCCAACCCAGATTGATGTGCCCTGCAAAATTATCTTTCAAAATTAATGGAGAAATAAGATACTTCCATGACAAAGAACACTTGAACAGATTCATGTTCACCAAACAAACACTAGAAAAAATATTAAAAGTTATTCTAGGTAGAGATAAAAAATGACCACAATTCTCAAAACAACAGCAGAAAGTAAGTACTGGGCAGCACAATGAATTAAAATGAGGGAAAGAGCATGTAAACAGCAGAAAAATAACATTATAAAGATAAACCAATATGTATCAGTTGTAACCATCAACATAAATGGTCTCAATTCACCAATCAAAAGAAACAGATTGCAGAATGAATCAAGAAACAAGACCCAACAATATGCTGTACACAAGAAACATTTATTTCAAGAAGACACTCATGGACTGAAACTCAAAGGGTGGAAATCAACACTACATATAATAGGACATCACAAAAAAAGCAGGGATAGATATTCTATTTGCAAACAATGTGAACTTCAAAAAATGATCAAAAGAGATTTTAAAAAACACTACATACTTGTTAAGGGAAAATTCAACAGAAAGAGCTAACAATCATAAATATATATGCACCAAATACAGGAGTACCCAATTATATAGGATAGATATTAATAGGCATGAAAAAATCAATATGCAATAGTATAGTTCCAATGGGGGACCTTAATACCACATTGTAACAGATAGATTAACTAGACAAAAATTCAGCAAGAAAATAACAGAACTGAATCAAACCTGTGAACAAAAGGACTTAATAGAGGTTTATAGTGTTTCACCCCAAAACACCAGAAAACATATTTTTTCTAAAGCTACTTAGGGGATGTGTTGTAAAATAGACCATCTACTAGGCCATAGAGTATGCTTATGTAAACTCAAAGGAATTAAAATTATCCCATCCATATTTTTTGACCATAGTGTAATGAGTTTGAAAAATTACAGAAAAAAGAACTACAAAACTCCATAAACACAAGGAAATTAAATAAAACCTTCCTGAACAACCAACAGGTCACAAGTAAAATCAAAGAATAAATTAAGCAATATCTGCAATCAAATGAAAATGCAAACACAACATACCAGCATCTGTGAATACAATGAAAGTAGTCTTAAGAGAAAAATCTATACCAGTGTATTCTCACATCAGGAAAACAAAACAACTACAAATAAAAAACCTAATGATGTATGAGAAAAAATAGAGCAACTCAATCCCAAAGTACAAAGAAGGGATGAAATTATAAGGATCACAGCACAAATTAACTCAACTGAGACTAAGTAAACAACACAAAGAAGTAAGAAATTGAAGACATGGTTCTTTGAAGGAATAAATAAAATTATAAGCCCATGGCAAATGTTATCAAAAAAAAAGGAAAGAAAAACCTCAAATTCATGCAAAAAGAAATGAAAAGGGTGAAATCACTACAGCTCCTGTGGAAATTAAGATCATCAATACCTACTAGTCAAATATTATTTACATGAGATGGCAAATATAGAAGAAATAGACTTGTAGAAACATATGAATTACAAAAGCTGAATCAAGAAGTTATAAAAATTTGTAATAATCCATTATAAGTTTAAAAAATTGAAAATATAATTAAAAACTTGCCAAAAAAGAGAAGCCCAAGATGTGATGGATTCACAGCTCAATTTTACAAGAAATTTAGAGAATACGTAACATAAATACTCCTCAAAATTTTCAAAATGTAATTGAAAGGAAAGCAATTATCCCTTACTCCTACCTGGCATCAAGTATTACTCTGATACAAGAGAAAGACCCAATCATAAAAGAGTATCACAACTGAGTCTCCCTAATAAACATAGATGCAAAACTAATCACTACAATACTAGCAAACACAGTGCAGCAAATCATTAAGAATATTATACACCATAAACAAATGGGTTTCATCTCAGGAATGTAGGAATGGCTCAACATATTCAAATCAATAAATGTAATATATCACACCAGCAAAGCTGAAGAAAAGAATCACATGGTCATCTAAACAGATACAGAAAAAAGTTTTTGATAAAGTCCAACATTCATTAATGATAAAAATCCAAGAGAAAATTAGAATAGAGTGTCTCTACCTCAATTTGTTAATATATATATATGGCAAACTAACAGCCAACATCATACTTAATATACAAAAATTGAAAGCTTTCACTGTAAAATTAGAAACAAGATAAGGCTGTCCACTATCACCACTCTGTCAAGAGTTCTGAAAACATTATCCAGATCAATTAGGCAAGAGAGAGTGAGAGAAATAAAAGGAATAAGGATAGGAAAGGAAGAAGTTAAACTATCATCATTTGCAGATGACATGGCATCCTACACAGAAGATCCCAAAAACTCCATTAAAAGATTACTAGAGGGCCTGGGATTTAGTTCAGTGGCTTAAGTGCCTGCGTGGCAAGTGCAAGGTTGTGAGTTTGATCCCAGGTACAAAAAAAAAAAAAAAAAAAAAAAAAAAAAAAAAAAAAAAAAAAAAAAAAAAAAAAAAAAAAAAAAAAAAAAAAAAAAAAAACAGCAAAAAAAAACCTACACAAAAAAGACTGCAAGAGTTAATCAAAAAATTCAGCAGTCTAGCTGGATACCAAGTCAGCACTCAAAATGAATAGCATTCCGGTACACAAACAACAAACTCACTGAGAGATAAATTAGAGAAACACCTTTCACAATAGCATCAAAAATATGAAATACTTAGGAATCAATCTAACAAAGAATGTAAAAGATCTATATATTGAAATGCACAGTAGTCTGAAAAAAGGGACTGAAGATTATATCAGAAAATAAAAGATATTTCTTGCTCTTGAATAGGAGAATGAGCATTTTGAAAATGGCCACACTTCCAAAATTGTTGTAAAGATGTAATGTAATCCAATAAAAATAATATGATTAGCATAGCTCACAGAACTAGAGAAAACATTCCAAAAATTAATGTGGAACCAGAAGAGATCTAGAATAAAAAAGACCATCTGGGGTAACAAAGGAAAGGCAAGAGGCATCACAATCAATGACTTGAAATTACACTACGAGGCTACTGTGATAAAATCAGAATGGTACTGGCAAAAAAACAGACCTGACAACCAGTGAAACATTAGAAGATGCAGGCCTAACTACAAAGACACTCAGCTATCTTATATTTGACAAAGGTGCCAGATACATTCATTGGAAGAAAGGTATCTGTTTTAATAAAAGGTGCTAGGAAAACTGTTTTTCCACATGCTGAAGACTGAAACTAGACACATGTTCATCTCAATGCACTAAACTAAAGTCAAAATGGATCAAAAATCTAAATATTAAATAGAAACACTAAATCTAGGTCCTGAAAGGCAAAGTAGGTAGAAATCTTGAAGACATAAGGGTATGCAGAGAGTTCATGAAAAAACACAAACTGAACAGGAAGTACTTCAAAGAATCAAGAACTGGGATCTCATGTTATTAAAAAATTACTTTCACATCAAATAAATTACCGGCAGAGTGAAAAGGCAGCCCACACAATGGGAAAAAATTATAGTTCACTCTCCCTCAGACAAATATATAAAGAATTGAATAAAATGAGACCCCCAAAATCACAGATCCGATCCAAATATGGGCATCCGAAGTGAATATGCACTTCTCAGATGAAGAAACACAATTGTTAATTAAATATATGGAAATGTGTTCCATATCACCAATCATTTGATAAATCCAAACTAATACAATACTGAGATTGTATCATACTCCAGAAACAGTGGTTGTCATCAAGAAATTGACCAATAACAAATGCTGAATTGGCTGTGGGGATAAAGGAACACTTCTCCACTGTTGGTGGGAGTGTAGACTGGTACAAACATTGTGGAAATCAGTGTGATTTCTCCCAAAACTAGGATTGGAAGTCCATCAAATCCAGCTATTCTCTTCCTGGATATTTTTCCTGAAGAAATATTATACCACAGTTTTACATGTGCACTCATGTTTATACCATTACAATTTTTAATAGCTAAATCTTGGAAACAATCCAAGTGTCCAACAACTGTGGAATGGATTAAAAAAATGTGGTATTTTTATACAATGGAGTAATACTCAGTCATTGAAGGATAAACTCAAGCTTTTTTAAATAAAGGGATTCTATTTGAGGCCACATTTGTAAATGAAATAAATCAAACTTCTATGTATAAATACTGTACTGTCTCCCTAGAGTAAAAAACTGAAATAGCATATAATATCTAAAATGTATATTAGATATTGTGAAAGTGACAGATAAAGACACTGCTAAAAAAGAAAGAACAACTGGAATGGGAAAAAGGAGAAAAAAAAGAAGAGAAAAGTATATATATATATATATATATATATATATATATATCTTACATATAATGTATATGTATATAAAATTTTGTACATATATAAAATTTTGTTTTGAAATTTTATATCATTGATTTTATTTTTTGCTTTAAAATAAAAATAATGTGTTTTTTGGCAAAAGTAAATGAATAAATACATTATTTTTTAAAAAATTATTCCTAATATTTAGGTAATGTGTTTTCCACTTCAAGAGAAAAAGAAAACTAAGTATTTCAATGAAGGCAAGAAAGCATTGTATAAATTATAAGGCTTGTTATACAGGGAAGCTTAATATTCTAAGATCTAGTGGGGGATTTCTCAAAAAAATTGAGGCAAATCCAGTTTGTTTCTCTGCATTCCTAAAGTTGATTTATGTCCATTAGTGTTATGTTTTTCACTGTCAGCAGCATGTGTTTCTGCAAGACAAAATGTTGTAATAACTCCTTGATAACTATAAAGAGTTATTAATTTTAATTTCAAGTAGTCCAGAATTGAAATGAAGTCGTAAATGACTACTATGACCAGTTTGGAAAAGTTATAGTCTCATAATCAAATCTAGGTTTCATGGTTTTCTGGGTCAGGAGATCTCCAGTACAGTTTTTGCACAAGTAAATCTTAAGGAATGAATCATAATGTAATTTTAAAAACTTCTTCTTATGAGGATCGTCAAATGTGACTTTGTCTTCTCTGAATAATCTGATAATCTTCATACAATTATAAATGGTTAAATTCATGAAAGAATTTAGGAAAATATTTTTAAAACATGTTATTTTGCAAATGAGAGATAGTGAAAAATGTTAAATATGGAATTGCACTAAACTGAGCATTAACATTAATGAATATTTTTCCCATTCTCCACATTGTGAACCCTGTGAAATTAAAGGCTATGATGGAAAAGAAAGAAAAAAAAAATGCAAACAGAGACTCACGGTGCATATTTCCCATTGTTACTTTCTGTAAAGAACTGATGGGTAAAATTATGGGTGAGATGAATTGTATGGTTTTCTTTTTAGTCATTTACCCAGCATGAGGTAGATAATGTGTTGTTTCACGTTATTATATTTTAGCTATAAAAGTGCCAGGCAATCAGGACTAAATAAATGAGTTTAGATTACATTAGCAGTGCTAAGCAAATTGGCTGAGCACTGGAGCAAACTGATACAACTAAATTGGGAAACTTTGTATTTGGATTGTAGGACTAGTTTAAGATAGTTAAGTTATGGTTTTGGCAGTTTTCCATTTAAAATATCTAATAGTTTTGAAATAAGGATCACTGAAAGAGATCTTTACTCTCCTAAAACTACATAGTGTTGATACCAAGTAAATATATATTTTCATTATGCACACATAAGCAAAATTCATTTCTCATTAAATATGTAGTAATATCCTTGCTACATTTGTTAATTTTTAAAATTATTTAATCATTCAAGGAGAGACATAAGATTTGGATTGCCTGTTGATCCTAAATTCCAGATTTTTGGTGGACAAATTTCTTCTCAAAACATAATTTGCAAGTTTGGGATAGTATCCCCTTGTAGATTTTAATTATAATAAAAAAACTCCATGTGAAATGGCAGGAAAAATGGTGACAGATATAAGCGGAGAGTGGGAGAATCAACCTTTTAATATCAATTGCTTTAGTAGAAGCTCTACCATATCATCAAAAAGCCAATTGCTTTGCCTACTTTTTCTCTACTTTTTAAAGATTAGACCACCCACAGAACAGGTTCTGTAGTATATTGTCCTGGTTATTCAAGCTACTACACCAGAAAAACATGGACTGGTGGTTTAAAAAACAAACATTTAGTTCTCATACTTCTGAGAGATAAATAGTGGGAATTCTTCTGAAGGCTGGGAAGTCTTAGTAGATTCAGTGCCCTGTGAAGACTCATTTTCTGATTTATAGAATATGTTTTCACATGGTGGAAGGGACAATGCAGCTTCTTTGTGGACTGTTTTATAAATGAACTTATTCCCTTCCAGGGATCATTCCCTATCTGACCTGGTAACTCAAAGACCTCCCCTCCTAATAACATCACCTTTGGTGGTAGGATTTCGACATACGAATTTTGAGTGTATAAGGTTATTCAATTTACAGCACACCTGCTATATTTATTATGCCTGATGCAGAGACAGAATCTAGCATGGTAATTTACATCTGCAAATTTAATAACTTTCTTAGAAACAATAAGAGATACTTATTCTCTTATTGGTCATCTGTATCTTATTGTCATTTTTAAACTGAAAATTGATCAAAGGAATGAAATTAATCTTCTCTAGTTTAACTTTATTCCATAAACTGACATCAGCTCTCCTAAGTGTATCAGTGTACTAATTCAATAGATAAGAAATTGAATTAATAATAGAAGTCAGGCATGTTCTTAAATGTGAATCCACTTACCAGCATTACCATTTCAAGAAGTTCTCTGCCTTTCTAACTAGAGTATCAGCTCATCAAATCTAGAAGAGAAAATCTCATACCATCACTGAGCAACATGTGATCATGGAAAGAATGGGAGTCTGAAAGGCATGTATGTATAGTAACTTTCTCAAAGGGACTCCCAATCAACCATACCATAAGATAAAAATAAAAAAACACAATAATATAACTTTTATATAATAAAAATAATTTTTAAACTTTTAAATAGTAAAGATAACAATTTTTATTGTTAAAATTTCTGGAGGAGTTTCCTAACATCCATGGAGACAAAGAGATTCATTTATCTCTTAATTTTAGAAACTTCCAGCTTATGGTAAGTTTTTAATTATATTGTCATTTCAGTAACAGATATTGGGTTATTCAAAATTTTCGTATCTTCTTGATTCAGCTTTTGCAGAGTACATCAATTTGGGTTCAAAATAATTCATGTGTTTCTAGGAATTTGTCCATTTCTCTGTGTCATGCAAACCATGTGAGTAAAGATTTTCAAAGTAGGTGTTGATGATCTTCTGAATTTCACAGGATCTGCAGTAGTTTCACCCCTTTCCTTCCTCACTGCATGAATTTGCATTTTATTTTTCCTTTTCTTAATAAATTTGCTAAGAGTTTATGAATTTTGTTTATTCTTTCAAATAATCAACTCCCACAGGTTCTGGAATGTTGTATCTGCATTTTCACTGAATTATAGATATTGTTTAATATCTTCTTTAATTTCATCTGTAACCCATTCATTGTTAATGAGAGTGCCATTTAATTTCCATGTGTTTATGGAGGCTTTGTAATTTCATTTGTTATTGATTTCTAATTTCAATGCACTATAGTAAGTTAATATGCAGGGGATAGCTTCAATCCTTTTGCATTTTCTTAAGCCTGTTATACAAACTAATGTATGGTATTTTTGAGAAAATGTCCATGTGAAGATGAAAAGAATGTGTATTCTGATGTTGGGCAGAATGCTCTGTAAATCTGAATTAAGTCCATTTGTTCACAGGTTTGATTCAGTTCTATTATTTGTTTTCAATTTGTCTTGTTGATCTATCTATTTGTGACAATGGGGAATTAAGGTATCCCATTGCAATCATGTTATTGTTTATTTGATTTTTCATGTCTGCTAGTATTTATCTTATATAGTTGGGTGCTCCTGTATTCGGTGCATATATTTTTATGATTGTTATCTTTTCCTCTTAAATTTTCCCCTAACAAGTATTCAGTGACTTTCTTTTTATCTCTTTTAATCATTGTTTTGGTTTGAAGTTCACATTGTTTTCAAATAGAATATCTACCTTTGCTTTTTTTCTGGAGTCCTGTCACATGGAATATTATTTTCAATACTTTGACGTTCAGTCTATGTATTTCTTTTTGAGTTAGTTGTGTTTCTTGCATACAGCATATTGTTGGATCCTGTCCCTTGATGCATACTGCCAATCTATTTCTTTAGTTGGTTATTGGAGGCCATTTACATTGATAGTTATAACTGGTAAATACTTTGTCATGTTATTTTCCTGCTGTTGGTTTCCTACTTTTCTCCCTTGTTTCATTGCTTGCCCTGCATGGTGGTGTCTTTCTGTTGTTGTTCTGGGAATTGTGGTCATTTTTGTCTCAATCTAGTATGTCTTTCAGTACTTTTTTCTGGGGTTGGTTTGGTGGACATGAATTTCTTCTGTTTTTCTTTGTTATGGAAGCATCTGATTTCTCCATTAATTTTCAAAGAATATTGAAAGGGTACATCAATCTGGGTTGGAAGGTATTCTCTTTCAGGACTTGAAATACTTCGCCCCAAGCTAATCTAGACTTGAATATTTGTGTTGAAAACTTGGTTGTGATTCCAATGGCCCTTACCTGATAGATGAGTTGTTTCTTTTCTCTAACAGGTTTTAGTATTCTGGTTTTTTCCCCCTGAATTTCTGGAATCTTGATTATTATATATCTGGGTGTAGATTTTTTTGGTTGTACCTCTTGGGTTTTCTATATGCCTTACTTATCTGTATATCAGATTCTTTTCACATGTTTGGGAAATTTTCTGCTATTACTTTGTAAATTGGTTTTTGTGTCATTTATGTTGATCCCTGCATTTTCATTGAAACCTATCAGTTTTATATTATTTTCTTTGCATTGTCTTGGAGCTGCGGAGTGTTCTTTCATTGTTCCTTGTTATTTTTGAGTTCTTTCTTTTCATGATTGCTAGCTGTGGTCTTCAAGGTCTGAAAGTCTACCTTCAGTTTTATTACAGCAGCTTAGTCAGCTTTCAATAGAATTTTTAGTTTCCTAGATATCTCTTTGAATTTTTTTCATGCATTTAATACTTTCCTATATTGTTCATTAAAGATTTCCATCATTTCCCCATGCTGTTGTAGTTTTTTATCTAGGTCTTCTCTAGTTATGCTGAGTAACTCTTTTATTAAGATTGTCATTTCTTTCTTTATATGACAGATGATTTCTAATCTGATTTCCTCTATAGCCTCATGGACTTGTTTCTTTAACTTGCTTTCTCTTCAGAAGTTTCAGGTTTTTGACTTCCAATGACTTCTATTTCAGTGTCTCTTGTACTTGTTCCTGATTGGCTGGACATTTGAGATTGCATTTTGCTTTTTTTGTTTTTGTTTGTTTTGTCATTTTCACCACTTGGGTTAACACTTTTGTCTTTTCAATCCCACACATATTGACTGTCTATAGTGTGAGTCTTAGGGTCTCACACTATACTGTCTATGTGGTTGATGTTCATCCACCTGCTACATCCTACAGTGTAGGGAAAGGGCCAGTCACCTGAATTCCTCTTGTGGGCCAGTTGTATGAGTCAAATACTCTTCCTAGGCTGACCAGCCTAGAAGTATTTATGTTAAAAAACCCTTAACTCATATTATTACTGCAGCTTCAGGCTCTTCTGGGTTACCAGACACAACTGTTTATAGCATGTACCCCAGTGGGGACACTATTGTGTCACTGGGGGTATCACAGGCTGAGTTGGGTTTTTCCAGGTAAGGGTATCCCTTACCAATGCTCTCATCAACCCACCTGGGGTTCTGTGTATGCAGAAAGGACTCATTCATGCTCTTGCCAGCTCACTATGGTACTCTTGATGGGGGAGGAGTTCCAAGGGTTACATAAACCCTCTGAAGTACTAATGGTGGTACATGGTGCTTCTGATGCTCTCATGGGCTGAAGAGGTCACCTGTATGTTGCTAATGAGTTACTGAGGCTCCCATCAGCTTCTGAGTTCATCTGGGTGCAGCTGAGTGAGGGGTGGCCAAGGCTCCTCTCAGTTGTTCAGGTCATCTGAGTGCAGTGAAAGGGCTTTCATAGCTGCCCAGATCCTGGTGGATTCATGGCTGAATTCTACAAGAAATTTAGACAAGATATAACACAAATACTCCTTAAAAATATTTAATGAAATTAAAAGGGAAGCAATCCTCCCTAACACATTCCTGAAGGCAGGTATTACTCTGATACCAAAACCAAAGAAAGACCCAACCAAAAAGGAGAACTACAGGCCAGTCTCACTAATGAACATTGATGCAAAGATTCTCAATAAAATACTGGCAAGTAGAATGCAGTAAATCATCAGTAAAATTATATACCACAACTAAGTGGGACTTATTCCAGGAATACAGAGATAGTTCAACATATACAAATCAATAAATGTAAATACCACATCAACAGAACTGATGACAAAAATCACGATAATCTCAATAGATGCAGAACAAGCTTTTGATAAAGTCTAATACTCATTCATGATAAAAAAAAACTCTACAGAGAATCAGTATAGATAGTCTAGCCATCTATGACAAACCAATAGTCAACACCATACTAAATGGAAAAATATGAAAGCTTTCACTGTAAAATCAGAAACAAGACAAAGATATCCACTATCAACACTGCTATTTCAATAGGATTCTGGAAATTTTAAACAAATTAATTAGACAAGAGAGAGAGAGAAATAAAAGGAATAAGGGTAAGAAAGGAAGAAGATAAACTATCATTATTTGCAGATGACATAGCACCATACACAGAAAATTCCAAAAACTCCATTAAAAGATTACTGGAGTTAATCAACAAATTCAGCAGTGTAGCTGGATACCAAGTCAACACTCAAAAATCAACAACACTCTTGTATGCAAACAACAAAGTCATTGAGAGAGAAATTAGGGAAACAACACATTTCATAATAGCATCAAAAATATGAAACAGGAATCTATCTAACAAAGATGTAAAAGATTTATGTATTGAAATGTATAGTAATCTAAAAAAGGAGATTTAAGAAGATCAGAAAATGGAAAGCTATCTCTTGTTCTTGGAAGGAAGAATTAACAGAGTGGAAATGGCCATATTTCTCAAACTTCTCTACAGATTTAATGGAATCCAGATCAAACTACCATTAACATAGTTCACAGATCTAGAGAAAAGATTCTGAAAATTTATTTGGAAACAAAAGAGAACTAGAATTGCAAAGCAATCCTGAACAACAAAGGCAAGGCAGGGAGAATAACATTCAATAATGTGAAATTATACTACAAAACTACTGTGCTAAAATCAGCATGTTACTGGCAAAAAAGAAATAGACCTGAGGATCATTGGAACAGATTAGAAGATACAGACACAATTGCAAAGGCATTCAGCCACCTTATATTTGACAAAGGGGGTCAAACATGTTGACCAGAAAAAACATTGTCTCTTTAATAAAGGTGATGGAAAAATTGTCTCTCCACATGTGCCAGACAAAACTAGAGCCATTTCCATTACCATGCACTAAATTAAAGTCAAAATGGATCAAAGATCTTAATATTAGATTGGAAACACTAAATCTAATGAAAGACAAAGTACATAGAAATCTTGAAGACATAGAAATAAAGATTTCATGAACAAAATGCAAAGCTCACAGGAAGTACTTCAATGAATAAACAACTGGGATCTCACCTTCTTAAAAAGTTTTTGGACATCAAAAGAAATTACCAACTGAGAGAAAAGTAAACCCATAAGCTCGGAAAAAAATTAACCAACTGTCCCTAAAACAAAGGAATTATATTCAGAACATACAAAGAATTGAAAAATATCTGGCCCCTCAAATTCAAGCATTCAGTCCAACAATGGACATCTGAGATGAACACATACTTCTCAGATGAAAAACTAAAAATGACAAATATATACATGCAGAAATGTTCAACACCACTGTTTATTTGAGAAATGCAAATTAAAACAACACTGAGATTCCATGTCACTTCAGGAAGAATGGTTGCCATGAAGAAATCAACCAATTTGCAAATATTGGTGAGCTGGAAGAACTCTTTTCCACCCTTGGTGGGAGTATAGACTTATACAACCACTGGGGAAAATCAGTGTGGAGATTTCTCAAAAAACAAGGACTGGAGGTTCCATTCAATCCAGCTATTCCTTTTCTGGATATTTTCTCAGAAGAATAGAAAACATCATGCCAGAAAAATACATGTGCACCCGTGCTTACAGCAGTAAAATTAGTAATCACTGAATCTTGGAAACAACCCAAATTCCCATCAACTGAGGAATGGATAAAAAAGTGTATTATTTTTATACAATGGAGTAATATTGAGCTACAAAGAAGGATAAACTTAAGGCTTTTATGGGTAAATGGGTGCAACTTGATACCATACTCATAAGTGAAATAAATCATACTCACTTATATAAATATTGTATTGTATCCATAGTATAAAAGAAACCAAAAGACCTGAACGAGCTGAAGTATACAATAAAAGCTAAAATGTACGATATATATACTGTGAAAATGAAAGGGAAAGAAAATGCTCAAAAGGGAAAAACAACTAGGATAGGGGAAAGGAGAAAAGGAAGAAAGGAAAATATTATATGTATATAAATATACATATATATATGAATATATATGTACAAGATAGATAACTGTACTACTAATCTCTGTAAGTTCATCCAAAAGAGTAGCTTGTGCTTTCATTGTTTGAGGATTTGATCATTTTTCTATGCCTAAATCTTGTAACCTGAACAACTACTCCTAAAAACACACCATGCAATATATTTACTAGTGTTGATTTCCTACTAGTTTTTTGAAATTCTGTATCATTTATATGTTTTTGTTTGCATTTAATTTTAAAAAATTAAAAAATAAATGTTCCAGATGGTACTTGAAGGTAAATTGTGATCTTTGTTACAACTCTCTAGTTCTGTAAGCTACCATTACTTAAACCTCCACCTCTGGTTTTCTGTTTAAAGTATCGTCCCTTTATATTATATTTCAAAGTGATTTCACTATACTGAGTTAGTTTTTTAAAATTACAAAGAAAGGTGTGTTTCTTCCTTTCTATAAGTCATGAACCAATCCACTTGTTTCAGAGCAAACCTGAGACTCCACTGTGATATGTTGTAGAGCAGTATAACAGCAGGCACACATTTGTTCTTGCCCAAATTTTTATGTGATATAAAAATATAAAGAACATGAAATTAGTATTGATAATTCTATTATTCAATACAACAATTTGTAAATCCATGAAAATAAATTTAATTACATCTAAATAGAAAGCATTGACAAAGCATATAGTAAGAATTATGAACAATAGTGTATTAGTCATTTTACTGTTGTTGAAAATATATACTTCACACTCACGACTTACAAGAGGAAAGATTTATTTGGATGATAGTTTTCAGAGGATTCAGTCCATGGATTATTGTCTCCAAAGGTAGAATGACACAACTGGAAGGAAACCATGGAGGAACATTTCAGCCCATGACGGCCAGAAGCAGGGCTGGAAAGGGAGAGCTGAGGACAAGAATACATATACTTTGAGGTCATATCCCCAGTGACTGCTGATGAGTACTTTCCCCCAGAGTCCAGTTACTTTTCAAATATATGAGGCTCTTAGGGAACATTTTATGTCTAAGTCATAGCAATTAGTGTATGTTTGCATTCACTGATGAAGTAGAAACTTGCTTTTTCAAGTGACCAAACAAAAACATAATGATAAATTCTTTATGAGTTTTGAAGGAAAGAAATTGAAAAAGTTGCTAAAATTTTATGAAAACCTTGAAGGATAGATTTGTCAGTGTAAGACAAAAGTGAATGCAAATATCATAAGAGACAATAACTGAAACCTTCAGTAATTTTTGGAAGATTCCAAAATGGTAAATGCTGGAAGGATTTAATCTTAACACGCTATCTTCTATGAAATTATATTCTCTATATTACTGTATTCATTTTATATGAATGAATCATATATGAGTGAGACTATACTGTATAACCAAAATACTATGTGGAGTATTTTATGATTAATTTCAGTACATTGTTAAAAAAGGGATAACTGAATTGCTTTCTGCTTCATTCATATCTGCTAACTATAACATAATTTCCACAAAAGAAAAAACTCCAGTATTCAATTTCCTTCCAGAAATAATCCTTCTCTGAAAATTTTCTTTCAAATTTTTTTCTGCTTTGTCTTTCACATTTTGATAAAAGAGTACAGCTTGATAACTTAAAAGTATTAAAATAACTTCTCTGAGAAATTTGTAGGAGCTTCTGGTCCTAGAGCTTACTGGTTGCGTCTTTTCACTTGTGTTTCTAAGGATGATTGATTACTTTAAAAAGAAACAAATCCATAACAACAAAAAGAATCTAAAAGAAATAGGAAGAACAATAAAATGGTGTAAAGATCTTTAGAATGGTGATGAGCTAGTAATTTTCACTGGAACAAATTAACAGTGAATAAGTGTAGCAAAGTTTTTTTTCTGAAAATTGATTCTATAGCACAGTATATTTTCATTTTAAGTATGCATATAAATCTCCATTCATGAATTATGTTAGTGATATATATGTAAAACAAAATGATTATACTTAAATAATAGATTAAGCAGTATAATGATTTTGCCCAGTTTAATTTTTTGTTACCACTGGTTTTTATCATCTTTGTAGAACACAGGATTATGGTGAGCCATTGTGCCTAGTTAAACAAAGAGCTACATTGTGCTGTGCAATTTACTTCACTACTCTCTCTTTCTCCATATCTCTGTGCATGCTGCCAATTTTTATTACCTTATCATGTATAGATAGATATGTTCCTAAAGAAAGGGATTATTTAGAAAAAACATATTTAGTAACAGAGAGATCATAGTTATATTTATTTACTGAGTTTAGATTTCCATTTCCAAATATAACTGAATTACCAAAAGGGTAATGACTGAATGTATTCCCCCCCAATCCTTTATTCATGTGCTGCAGCTTAATCTGCAATATATTCCTCTGGAACTAATTAGGTCATGAGGATATAGGATCATGAGTGGAATTAGTGCACTAATAAAACACATGAAAAATCACCCTTATTCCCCTTCCTAGTCACCTGTCCATTGTGTAAAAATACAATGAAAATTTCATCATCTATAAGTCAAAAAAAGGTGCTCATCAAGAACAGAATCAACCAGCAACTTGATCTTTGACTTCCCTGCCTACAGAATTGTGAGAAATTGTTTTTGTTAAGCCACACAGTCTCTAGCACTTTTTACAGCAATCAAAAGGAGCACCAGTAAGTGTGATACTGCAAAAAACACCTAGAAATGAGAAAGCATTTTTCAAACTAGGTAATGGATGTAAATTGAAATAATTTTGAAATGCATACTAGAAAACGTCAATATTAACAAGAAAGGCCCTTAAGATGATACTTATGAAGGCTTTCAAAGAAAAAAATTCCCAGTAGGAAGCAGTTCTGAGAAATTCCTTCTCAAATGATATTATTTGGTGTAAGATACACTGAAAGCTGAGAGGGAAAAGACACAGACACATTACTGTTGCTCCCTTTAAGCATTAATAATTGTCCACTTCTTTAACATATTGTATAGCCAGAATTTCTCCGACTGAAGTCACTCAGCTTTTGCAAGCCATTTGCAAGCTACCAGTCAACCTGGTTGGGTTCCAAAAGTAGAGGGTTTCTTGGCAAACATATAGCTTCTCTTCTACGCATCAAGTATAATATTGCTGAAAATATTCTTTTGTTCTAAGCCTTACTTAAAATATTAATGTAATTTTGAATTTCCATCTATGCATAACTCAGTTTTTCATTCCTTTACTCTCAGCTATTATTATTCTATCTCTTTATTTCTCTATTTTTCACTAATCTTTTCCACCTTTGAAAAGACTTCTGTGGCTCACTACAAAATCATTACTCTGAGGATGTGTTCAACATGTCTCAATTTAATGTGATATCTCTTTTCCCAGTGAGAGGCACACTATTGACTATAAAGTATGTCCCTTGGTCTAAAGAAAGCAGGATACCATGCCAAATTGGTACAGCACCTTCTAGAACTGTTTAGTACTATTTTCACTCTTTATATCTTCCAACTGTCATTCAAATTTTAGCTGAGCTAGTGTCTATTATGGTCACAATGGATAACTTGCATGGGCCCAACGTAATCTTCTTTCCAGATATATTCAAGGACATTGCCCTTATAGGAAGTCTTCCCCATGGCTATCAGAATTATCTGCCTTCTTGGCTTAATGAAGAACAATTGTTATTTGTATTGTGTACCTAAGAGGGATGCAAGAGGAATGTATTTAAATTCAGGCAACGTTTGCAGTGCTACTGTCTCACAGCTCATATCCACTAATCTCAAAGGCCAGGTTGCCTCTTCAAGGAAGCACAGCAAAAGCTTCACTTGATAGGACCAATCACTTTCCTAACTTAAGAAGGTTCCACTGATGGATATTAATATTTCCTTTTAAATATACTCCTTAAATTCCCAGAATGATTTTTATAGAGATGTACCATATATGAACATGCATTTAACAATTCCAGTTTCCATTTTCCATCTCCCTGACATACATAAGTATTTGCTATTGCCTATGTACCAGAGAATATCCAAACATAAAAGCTTTTACCACTGCTCAGTTCTTCCATCACTGGTAGGAAAATAGCATTCAGTTCAGTCAACTGAGCTGATTTATTCTTATACTCTTTGATCAAATCTCTCCATTATCTGGTCTTAATTCAATGAATTTCAAAATGGAATATTGTTAAGGTTTATCTAAATATATGTCCCCTCAAAGCCCTGTATGATTATAGGTAGGATTTTGAGGAGGTGATTAGATCATGGAAGCATATTACCAATCAGTGTATTAGTCCACTGGTGAATTTATAGCTGGTGTGATGTTCAGAGGTCAGGCCTAGTGAGAAGAGGTGGGTCATAGAACCATGGCCTGGAAGAGTCTGTCTCCTCTCCTGGCTCCTGCTTCACAGTTACCATGAAGTGAGAAGCTTTTTCTCCTACATCTCCCTCCACCCTACCACTCTGCTTTGAAAACAGTCAACTCTGGACTGAAATCAACACATAGCTACAGACATTCACCCTCCCCTAGCTTTCTTATAGTGGCATGCTTCAGTGCAGACCATTTCCATTGTGTTTTTTTCAACTTTTCTGGGAGTTTCTTGTACTTTTTATCGGAATTTCTTTTTATGCCATCTATGGTATCTTTGGTTTCCTGTTTATTTTGTCTTTTAGTCAATGAAACTATTTAAATTAATAGCAAAAACAAGCAAGTAATTGCATCTCAAATAGCATCTATCAGGCAGCAGAATCTGGAAAATCTGATTCCAGATTTCGGCAGTTGACGATAGAAATCTTCATGGGTTTCACTAATCATTCTCTGTATTTTTATGACAGACACTTGCCACTCAAGTATAAATGGAGAGCATAAGGGATCAAATGTATAGGTAAACTTTTATCAGAACCCCACTAATCTCTGACTTTCTTTAAGGCTTATAGATAGGATCTGTAAATACTCCTGAAAGTTCAATATATATTTTCATAAGCCCAACTGAAAAAAACAAAATCCTGGACTTTTCATTTGCTCTAGGTGTAAGAAGCAACAGGAATCCACTTTTAGTCACTTACATAACAGCACAGGGTATGTGTAAGAATTTCTCCAAATTGGCAGAATCTTTAGAATCCAGATTTATTTATTAAGAAGACTTGATAAGTCACCACTGTATTCAAATCAGCCCTAGTCTACTTTTCTATTTCTGATATCATCAAAATGTCTATTATTTTATTTGAAACTTGCATCAACTCTGAATTCCCCTAGTCCAAATTATGAAAATAAAATGCCAAGTTTGGATAACTTGGTGGCAATAAAGTAAACATAAATTATGTTCTGTCTCATGAGAAGGCTAGCTAAAATAAACTTTTCCACTCTGCAACATTAAAAACATTATAAACCAAAAATATTGACTCTAAATTTGTTACTATTACAATGCATTTTTGTAAAGGTTATTCAGAAAACTACTATCAGTTCACAAAGTGAGATAATTTTTCACATTACACTTTCTGTTTTTGGTAGTTTCTTGGCTTAGTCATTCCTTCTATTGATTGTCTTGGTGATCAGCAGTGATAGACATTTTCATTTTGTCTTGATGTGATGTCCCCTTATTGGCAGTTTGGGGACTAGTGATTCAAGGGTTTGCCCAACAAAGTCTAAGCTTATTCCTGCATCATGGTCCAATCTGGCACTTTTTCTCCTTTGATTTTGGCTATCACAGTTAATGATAATAAAGGTTTTATTGCTTTGCATTTCCATACATAACCAATGAGCCAAATCCTTGGAAGTCATGTCTTCCAATGTCTTTAAATTCATTCATTAACTTTTATTAACTTCTAACGTAGCAGATGATCAAAAAACAGCTGAAATTCCATACTGTGGATAACTAGTTAGCTACCCATAGGTCAAATGTTCTTCTGACTTTTCATCTTTTCTCTTCCTAAACTATAGGTTTTCCTGTTCTAGCAAGTCATGCTTATGACAACATCGATCATTACCATGGCCCAACATACTCACTACTCTACTGATATCAATTGTATTTTTTTAAGCAAGTATCCAACCATATAGTTTTCTGAACCAAACTGAATATAAGATGATGCTACTTATTTCTGGCAGTGATTATCTAGAATTAATGTTAGACCCCATAGGTTGAAGGCTTGGTCTCTTGTAAAAATAAGATAATCTTTCCTATTTTCATAAAATTATTTGAAAATGGTGGCCTATGATGTTTATGAGATATATATTTTTGTATTAAAAACCTTAAAACCAGACTCCCTGCTAGTCTTATCTCATTATTAAGTATTGTAATTTCAAACTATTCCCTTATGTTCATAGGTTTAATTCTTTGAAAAAAGAAAATTTACAAGTATGATTTTAGAAAATAATTATATATAATTGGAAGAAATATTTTAGATATGTAATTAATTCTTAAGCCCACTCTGACTTGTCAGATTATCATGGATTTATTTCCAACTTTAATTCTTCTGACAGTCACTATTATAAGGGTAATGGACACATTTATATGTCTATTTATGAGTGCAGCAGCTATAGAAACAAATACTAATAGTTCAACCACAAACAGTGCATCATTACCTTCTAGTATTTTTCACATCTCTCCAACTTCAATTTTTAATTATATACTTTGAGTCACTTAATGTTGGTTTCATTATTATAAATCATTCTTCCCTCTTATTCCATCCTCTAATTTGTATTAGATGTGTTTTTTTTACATTATCACAGTTTCTAATGCTTTCATTAACATTTGTTAACAGAGTACAAATGTAGCACACCATCTAATTGTGTGGTAAAGCATCTGGTTTCCTCACCTTCTGTATAGTCCTCTGCCTTCTGGAATGTGATGTGACCTGCACTGGAGATGTCTTGTGCTTTGAAAATTCCCCTGCACTACAGCTCACATCTACTTTTCCTTCCCAGAGGAGTTTGTGCAGTCATGGAGACTGCTTAGCCCATGGAGAAGGCAGTACTGATATATACATATTAATGACCTCCAGTGCAAAAAATAAATGAATTATCCCCGAGGAAACAGGTATAAACTAGATTCTACACTATTCTCCAGAGACTCCAGTGGGATTGGATTTTAAGGTGGTCACATCAGTGGCATTTTTTTTTTCAGTCTGTCCCTGATGATGTTTTCTACATTCCAAGTCTTGTTTTTCTCCTTTCTCATTTGCTTAAGTCCAACCATGTCCCACATAAGAACGTTCAACCAAGATTTTGTGTCAATATCTATTTTTCTAAGACACTTACACTATGAAAGTGTGTTCTAATGCTTTTTCGATAAATTAATGCTAAATACTGAAAATAAACACATATAGAAAACGTACTTATGTACTCATGGTTAATATAGGATCATTTTTTAGAGTTCAAACATAAATAAGTTTCCCAAAAGGGGCTTATACTAGCCAATTTCCAATGTCAAACCACCTACTAGAAGTACTGTGAGCTCAGTTTTGCTTATAATAATCAAAGGTAAATTTATCCTCTTCCAAAGAAAAGGACATCCAACATACTATGATATCAGTGAATCTTTCCCATTACTAAAGGTGGAATGGGGACATAGAAATGAATTGGACCCAAACAAGACTGAAACAAAACAGGGGAAAGATTACATCCTATATCATCATGTTCCCAACACAGGACAGCACTATTGTTTGCAGCTTTCATGGCTTCATTCTTGGGGTTGGTGACTCCATTGATTTCCTATGGTAGACATTCTATATTCCTGATGTCTCCAACTTCCTGAGGACTTATTTGAAATTTGTCTTCACCTTTGTAGTTTTGGGCACCACAGTTAACATTTTGTCAAATCTTAGAGATCAACTGAATGCAGTTAGCATGATGAGATTATCTGAGTTTTTTTAACATCAGTGATGGAATGTTATATTTTAGATGTAAATGTTCCCCCAAATTCTTATCTCCTTGGAAGGTCACTGAATCATAAGGCCACTATATGCTCTAGTGGCTTCTACCATGGATGAGTCCACAAGCTGAAAGTGCCATTAGAAGGAGTAGCCTAGTTTGTTCTGGGTCACTGGCAGCTTGACCTATAAGAATGTATCTTTGTCTTAGATAATCCCATAGTGCTCTCTGCTTCTTTGGTGCCATGGGTTGAACTTCTTCCTTCTGTTATATTCTTCCACCACATCATTTCTTCCTTGAATCCAACTGACCATGGACTGAAACACTAAAGTAAAACAAAATTTTCTTCCTTTAAATTGTTAGTGTTCAACATTTTTTTGCCAGCAGTGGAGAAGTAACTAATACACATAGTCCATTCACCTTTCAAAAACTATTAATTTTGCAATTCCTTAGTAACTCTTCTCCTTTCCTCCTGGTGAAGTCTCAGCATATTTTTGCATATTCTAGTGTGAAAATAAAGACTCAAATTGCTACACACTGGGGTTCTTATTCTGAATCATATTTTTAATGGTAAGTGTTCCTCCAATCTTTCTCATCCATCCCAAATCTTATGTCTATTTTTATTGTTAATAAAACTCACTGTTTTCCATATTGATACCTTTTTCTGTACCATGTCCTGGAATATTCTGTAGGGGTCTCTTGGAAATAAGTTTTCTCAGTTTATTCTGCATGCCCTGCATGCCATTCTTTGTCAGTGATCTGACCTCAATGTTTCTGACTTCCAGGAAAAATTATGGCTCATGTATTTTTCAGGACTTGATTGCTACTTATCACAGCAGAGCAAGTAAAATAACTCTTACTCTGACATGGCCATGCTATAAATTGTACCATCTGGAATAAACACAAATTATGAGAAAAAACACTGGATTCCTGATAAATTCATTGATAAAAGAGAAGATTCATTTTTCAGAGACAATATATCTTCATAAATGTAAACATTTATATTAACTATTTAAGATGGTATTTTAGATATCTATACACTATTGATATTTCTTTTTTTAGTTTTTAAAAAAATTTTAAAAATTGTTTTATTTTAAAGAAAATCAAAAAAGAGGACAAAATAAAGCAAATCAGAACAGAACAATGTAAGCAACACAGCACTTCACACCAAGACAACCAGATGTTAATAGTATCTATCATAATGCCTCTTTTCTTTGAAATAGTTGAGCATACCTTTGCATACAATATCAAACATAACAAAATGGTATAAAACCATTTAAGAGAATGACAGTACTACAGGACATTTAAAATCAAATAACAAAAAATGAACAATGGCTACTGTAATATCTCATTTTCCATAAAAATTTATTTATACTATCATACATACTAAAATCCAGTAAGACACAAGATGATAGAATCAATGGTAATAAAAGAACAAAACCATGGTAGGACTTCAAAGCAAGATGATATTAAATCAGCAATGGCTGCCATAATGTCTTGTTTTCTTCAAAGTAGCTGTTCATACCATCACACATAATAAAATCAAACAAAAAAGAATAAAACCTTACCAACCAATGAATGAAAGCATAAGATTTCAAAGCAATGTAATGGGGAACCATGATTACCATAAAATCTTATGTACTCTTACCATTTCTTACACTAAGGAGACTATATGGTAATTATACAAGTGAGTTTGATTTATTTCCCTTATGAGTATGGTCTTAAGTTGCATTCATTTATTTATAAATATCTCAGTGTGATTATTCTTTATAGCTGAGTAGTACTCCATTGTATAAAAGTACCACAACTTTTTTATCCATTCCTCAGTTGATGGGCACTTAGGTTGTTTCCAAGATCTGGCTATCACAAATTGTGCTGCTATAAACATGGGAGCACATATATCACTGTGGTAAGATGTTTTCAGTTCTTCTAGGAATATGCCTAAGAGTAGAATAGCTGGGTCGAATGGGACCTCCAAACCCAGTTTTTGAGGAATCTCCAGACTGACCTCCACAATGGTTGCATCAGTCTACACTCCCACCAAAAGTGCAAAAGATTTCCTTTTTTTCCACAACCTCTCCAGCATTTGTTGTTGGTAGTTTTCTTGATCCCAGCCATTCTTTCTGGAGTGAAATGGAATCTCAGTGTGGTTTTAATTTGCATTTGCCTAATGACTAATGATGCTGAACATTTTTTTGATGCATTTATTTGCCATTTATATTTCTTCATCTGAGTACTGTTTTCATCTTGGATGCTCATTTTTGGAATGGGTCTTTGAATTTCGTTTTTTGTTTTTTTTAATTCTTTATATGTTCTAGACAGAAGTCCTTTGTTTGAGGGACAGTTCAGTAAGATTTTTTCCCACTTTGTTGGTTTTCTTTTCACTCTGCTAGAGGTTTCTTTTGACATGCAGAAACTCTTTTTTTAAAAAATTTTTTATTTAAAGAGAAAAAAAAGCATTGAAAGGGTAGAGATAATACAGAATTTCAGAAAACAGATAAACAATAAGAAATCACTGGTTGATAAATTACATATTGTCCTCTTAGAAGTAGTTGTTCAAGTTACAAAATTAAAGCATACGAACTAGATTGTCAAACAGTGGGAGTATAAATGGCTATGCATACATCAGTCTCTACATGTATTTCTATCCTTTCTGTATTAGAGGGAAAAACAAAACCTAGCAAGACAAAACAAAACAAATTCCTATGAAAACATGAAACCAAAAAGTTGTATAAAACCACAGTACAAGGTGATCTACAATGACTGCTGTATTGTTTCTTATTATCTTCAATAGAATTGCCTATATCATCAGGCATAAATGAATATAGCAGTAGAATTGAATATAGCAGTACATAACAATATTAGTAAAAATAAAACATTGTAGACAGTATAAAACTTCAAAGGCAGGTAATAATCAAATCAGAGTGGATATTCTAGTGGATCTTGTTATCTTAAGTGCAGTTGCCTGTACTCTCAGACTTGATACTATCAATCATAACAGCTTTGAATAAAATCTATCAATACAAAACAGTGATCTAACAAACCAGATTTGATTACAATCAGTTATGGTAAAACAGTGTAGGTTTTACAGAGCTTTAGATTGACTTAATAAGAAATTAAGGATGATGACTATACTATATCCTGTTATTTTCGGGATTACTGTTTGTACTCTCAAATCTAGTACAGGTAGAATGACTCGAACAGAATATAATACATCTAAGCAGAGTAGTGTGAGTAATGTGGGTTTTAAATCCTGGTGCACTATTAACAATATAGTGTATCAAGGCCATCTATGTTAGAGATTATAGCCAACCTTCTCTGCCTCATTTCTGCTATGTTATTTTTCTGCCTGTTTGTCTGTTTTTCTCATTCATTCTACCTCCTGCCCCACTCATTGAGGCCTTTCTGCCACTGTTCCTAAAATCCTGGTATTTTTTTTTCTCTCTCTCTAGAACATCCTGTATTCTCAGTAGGGTTGGATTGGTGGTCACAAATTCCCCCAATTCCTCTTTGTCATGGAAGCATCCTGTTTCTCCATTAATTTCTAGTGACAGTTTTGCAGGGTACATCAATCTGGGCTGGAGGTTATTTTCTTTCAGGGCTTGGAATATTTTGCTCCAAGCTCTTCTTGATCTGATGGTCTGTGTGGAGAAGTCAGCCGTGATCCTGATGGGCTTACCTTTATAGGTAATCTGTTTCTTTTCTCTGATGGCTTTTAATATTCTGTTTTCATATTGCATTTCTGTTATCTTGATTATTATATGTCTGGGTGTAGATCTGTTTTGGTTGTAGAGGGCTGGGGTTCTGTATGCCTCACATAACCGAATGTCATTTTCTTTTCCCATGCTTGGGAAGTTTTCCTTAATTATTTCCATGAATAGTCTTTGTAATTCACCTGTATGTATTCCTGCTTCTTCATTCACATTTCTTATTCTTAAATTATAGATTCTCTTATCATCTTCTAGCCTTTGTATTGTTACTGCCTGTTTCCTTATTACTTTTAAGAGATCTTTTCTTTCATAATCACACATTGCAAACTTGTTTTCAAGTTTTGATAGTCTATCCTTAGTTTCTTTTAAGGCATTTTGCCAGCTTTCAATGGAGTTTTTAATTTCCTGGTAGTCTCTTTGAATCTGCTTTACGTATTCTATATTTTTTTATATTCTTTATCAAATGTTTCTCTCCTTTTTTTGTGTTCCTCCCTTCTACCTTCTGTATCTTCCTGAGAGATGCTCCCTGAGAGCATTTCTTTTATTACTCTACTCATATGTTGCTTTACCTTATTTAATATTTCAGTTTTGAGCTCATCTACAAGGTCCAGAAGATATCTTTTAATGTCCATTGAAGCTATGCCTGCTGTTGTGTGTTTGCTGCCCTCAATAACCTTTGTTTTTCCCTCTCCTGGATCAGGGCTCTCAGGGTTCTGGGCTGGGGACCTCTTCCTGCCTCTGTCTCCTGTCATAGTACCGGCTTCTTCCACACAGGTCACATTGCAGGTCCCAACCCCCTTTCCTGTTGGCCACACCTCCTCTGAAGTAGGCTTCCGAGGGTTCTCCACCCTCTCCTGACTGCTCTTATCACTGAGGTGCAAGCAGGAACTGCCTAAGCCTGCCACTCTCCACCGGGCCAACCAAACTGCAGAGGCATTCCCCCAGTTAGTGCTTGCTAGGTGCATGGAATCGATTTGGGACCGCTCATTGGGTCCCAGCCAGGAGCACAGCCCAGTCCAAGCAAATCCCTTGAATCTGCTCTTGGGAGGGAAGAACCAACTGAAGTCACTGTTGCTCCCAGTTCAGGCTCCTCCTGCCAGATTCCAACATGTCACCCATTTGATCATGCCCTTCCTGTGGGGGGTGGTGTCCTAATCCCTGCACTGACTGTGGATTAATGAAAGTTCCTTTGCCAGCTCCCCTCTTCATCGGGCTCACCAACGCCCAACTTCAGTGCTGCTCTGCTTCCCATGAGTCGTGGTGGGAATGAGTTTGGGTGGCTCTGCCGGCTGTGGCAGATTCAAGCTGGTGCAAATTCAGTCTGCTGCAAAATTGGTGGGTTGCAGCGAAAACACTGTGTCCCATAATTTTTAGCTGTTCCAGTTGTAGTCCCAATGTATTTGGTGAGCTTTTTTATGTTTTAATTTCTTCCTGTGTCAAGAGGATCCATCTCCCTCTGTCTGGGTCTCTCCAGGGTGTTTTATTCTGGTGTATGAGTTGTTTCTCCCAGGAGGCTCAGTTTTTTGTTGCTCACTGATCAGCCATCTTGTCTTCCTTCCAGAAACTCTTTAATAAGATGTGATCCCAGTTATTAATTCTGGGAAGTATTTCCCATACAGTTTTATTCTTGTTCATGAATTCTCTATCTACCCCTATGTCCTCAAAATTTTACCTACTTTGTCTTCCAACAGATTTAGTGTTTCTTTTTTTAATATTTAGATCTTTGATCCATTTAGATTTTATTTTAGTACATGGTGATAGGCATGGGTCTTGTTTTAGTTTTTGGCATATGGAGAACCAATTTTTCCAGCAACATTTATTTAAAGAGACTGTCTTTCCTCCAGTGAATGTGTTTGGCCCCTTTGTCAAAGATAAGGTGGCTGAGTGTGTCTGTAGTTGTAGTTTTATCTTCTAGTCTTTTCCATTGGTCTTCAGGTCTGTTTTTATTCCAGGACCATGTTGATTTTATTACTGTAGCTTTGTAGTATAACTTCAAGTCAAGGATTGTGATGTCTCCTGCCTTGGCTTTGCTACTGAGAGTTGCTTTGCTATTCTAGTTCTCTTCAGATGAATTTTAGAAGTGATTTCTCTAGATCTATGAGGTATGCCCTTGGTATTTGATTAGGATTGCATATATTGCTGATATTTCAAAATGACAAAGACAAAAAAGAAGAAAAAGCCATTTTGAACTAAGTTGATATTCACAGACCATCAGAACATGTGCCAATAGTTTTATAAGCATTTTTGAAAAACAAAATCTCTTTCAGTAGAAATAGTAATGAACCTACTAACAGTGAAATTAGCATATTGTTTAAGAAAATTCTAGGAAGTACGTGAGTGGAAAAAAAACTTTGTAAGTATTTCATTAGAAAGGGTTTTGGAAGGGAAAGAATTCATCAAGTCTTAAAATAGAAAAGGATTGGAGTTGATAAAATAGTTACTTTTAACTTTACACACACACACACACATATATATGCACATTTTTCTTTACTTCTCTTATATACTATCTTTTAAGTACTGTACACTATCTTTTCACCTAAGTAAAACTATAAAACATGTGAAAACTAAAATCCCAACACAAGTCTCCTTCTATGTAACTCACCTCAATCCAGAGCATGTTAATGTATTCTCTCTGTAACCTCTAATTCCAAAGCAGCACGGCCACGTGGTTACATTGATTTTGCAGGTATTTAAGGAACTCTAACTCAAAGTTATAAAATATAAATAAGGCAAATTCCATGAACAAATATTTGATAATGTGAATTCACTTAAAAGGTATATATTTTTGTGGGAGGTTTGAACCAAAGTCTTTCCAGTGAACTACATGCAGCCATGTTTATTTTTCTATTTTGAGAAAGAATCTCACTGAGTTGCCTGGGTTGTTTTAACTGTGATTTCTTTTGCCTAAACCCATCAGAGTGCTGGGATTTCAAACATGTACCACCAAGTCTCACTTAGAAAAGCTCTTCTACATAATAGCATATAACAGTTTAATTTTAATTTTCAAAAAATATGATTAGCAAACTCAGGCAAATTTTTGGGAACATTTTACTATAGATTTTTATCCACAAATCATTTCATCTGTCTACTTGTCATGGATTTAGACAAACATTAATTTATTGGCAATGTAGCAGACTGTCTTCCAGGTGCTGCTGGTAGTTGTTGACTTTATCATTACTAGAATCAAAAAGATAACAAGTATCTTGTTATTCATCAGTGAACAAGAGTGAAAACACACGGAGAAGAAATGTCACAGGATCATTTCACATAACATATAAAATATTTCAAAATAGTCTTAAAGTAGAAGTTTTCTTATTTAAGGAGAGAGTAATAAAAGTGCATGTATTTGAAAAAAGATTAAAATATTGGAAGGTTGCTGTTAGAAGTAAGAGCTCAAATATCCATTTATATCATCAGCAAGAAAATATATAAAAAATTGTAGATAATTATTATAAATTGCAGGCAATACTAATATCATTCATCATAGTTTAATAGTACAGGCATTGATATTTGATTCATGTCAAAGCCTATTGGGTTTTAGAGGATGAATAGCAAGTATTAAACTTTTCCACAGATGATATATTCTTCCTCCTCATTAAATTAACCTCCCCATATCACCAATTATTAGATCACTTTTTGCTGATAGTGGATGAGTTTATGATTCTTTATTACTTACAAAGCCTTTATATGAAGTAAAGAAATAAAAGATATATTTTCAAATACCACATATTTAAATAAAGTATATTTTAACATGACTTGGAATTGTAAATAAGAAAAATTAATAGATAAGAAAAGTGAACAAACAATATAGCTAAGATTGTCTATTAATCAAGCAAAATAAAAGTCTATAATTAACTATTTGACTTTCCTTGCATTGAAATAAATCTAGATAAATCATTATTTTGGAAACAATAAGGAGAAAGAATTCTTTCGTTATTGATCATTGCAGAATTAGAACATAAAAATGAAGGGATAAAGAAACACAACAACTAAATTTAATGTTTAATCTTTTAATTTAAAAGTTCCCACTGAAAAATAATAATAGTCATCATCATTGTTTAACTTTTTTGCAGCACAGCAAGTTAGAGACCAAGCAACTGGTGCTTTCTCTGTTTATTTCAGAGATTTTGAAAAGTTGTATTTCTTTTCTGCTTTGACTTCTCCATCTGCTAAGTTTGACTTTTACCTTTACGAGCCTCTCTACGCACTCAGAATATCTTGGAACTATTAGAAGAAGGTAAATGTTAAAAGGATTACTTTGTTTAGAAACTTTTCCTTCGCAGCAATTTATCCCATTATAATTTGTGCTAACCTGTGAAATAAGTTGTGGCAGTGTGACTAAATTTTTGACAAACTTCTTATTCTTCCACATTGGAAATTATATTTTAAAAATGGAATATTAATTTGTTTTTATACCTCATTGCAGCTTTGCCATCTTGCAGATCTAATGGACAACATCAATTTAATCAATCTCTGCATTAGCTTATTTTTTTTTCTTAAAGAATTTTTCTTAAAATATCTGTTGAGAAGGAAATCTGTGACTAATTTGCTAGAGGCCAATGTAAAAGGCAAGAAAAATAGAAATAAAAATAAATATAAAATGCCTTCACTTCTCATTTATGAGATAGAGATTGAATAAGGCAGATAAAAATTATCTCTTTGCTAACTCAGTATTTTATGGGAAAATAATTATTTTATCAAACTATACCCCATTTATTGCTGCTGGTAATCAGAGACAAGGTTGAATTTTAACTAGTGAATTTTTGTTTCTGCTAGATCTTCTGTGACATGTTTTTGTAAAGACTCAGTTAAGTTTTCTAATTATATGAGAATTTCTATTCAATTGTAATTCTCCAAGAAAGTTTAAACATTTACTTTAAAGCAACTGGTAGTTTATCATTCACTTTTCATATTTATTTATGTGTATAATTCAGAAATGTTTGACTAAATGTGCTGCTGACTTAAAACATTATAGCATATACATGCATAAATTTGGAACTCAGACTAGAAACCAATATATAAAAGGAAGAAACAAAACTAGAAATAATTTTAAACTTTTCTCAGTCTAGAGAAAATCAATAAAGAGAATCAACAAAGCTATTATAAATTTGAATTTTATAATTAAATTCATCAGTGAAATAAATTTGAAACAATATTTTTATTTATGGGAACCCAACCTATGTGTATTATTATTTTTGTTTATTACTTAAAATTTTACTTGTAGAAATTTAGTAATAATAGAATGCAATAATACAATGTAGCAATATGATGTAATAATTTGATTTATTTGTACAGTGTCTAATTATCAAAGCATTATTTCTATCTTTTTAATTTTTAATTTTTTATTGACACACAAAGTATACATATGTATGAAGTATAATATGATACTTCAGTGCTTGTGTTTTATGTTCTTGATGACTTAGGCTAAATTCTTTTTATTGCCTAACGTCAATCAACCTTTTCAAGAAAAAAAATTTATTTTACCTATTATTAATCAGTTAATTACTACCATTGCTGATATACTTCAATTTTGTTACATAAAGAAATAAATTTTTTATGTTTAAGCAATGAACAAAAGACTGAGGTGACAACATAATAAAAGTATTTCAAATTAGGTAAGAAAATTAGGAGTGATTAGGATGTGGATAAATAAATATGATTCACATAGGAAAATAATTGAAAGGCTCTTGTGCCTCCAAAATGTGATAGTTAGACATTAGTAGAAATTTCTTCTCTATAAACTTTGTGTTTTAATATATTTTGTATTCTCCTTTCATCCAACCCTCAGAATTTTCTCAAAATTGATCCTTTCTTCTCACTAATTCACTCTTGCATTTTTTACTGGTAATTGTATATGCAGAAATGGAATAAAATTATATTTTCTTGAGAATTTGAGATTTTTTTCCAGGTTAAAGTTTTTTGGGTCATCATTTAATTGGCATTATCTGCTTGTGAGTTTTATTTGTAAATGACACGGGTCCAATAAAATGTTTCAGAAAGTGAGTTTGCTTGCTAAGATACCACTCTATTTACAGACACCGTAGCTTACTTGTGGGGAGATTATCCTGTGCCACAGACTGTATAGGCCTCTGATGTTTAAGGAGATTGCTGGAAGGAGGTTAGTGAAGTATAAATCAGAATAGCTTTATTTATCCAGTTCAAATTTCAAAATTTCATTTAATTTCAGAAGACTTGCTTTTCTAATGAGTTTTCCAAATTTTTTAATTACTCATTTCTATATTGACACACCAGTTTGATGGGAGTGGGGCCCTGTAACAGGAACTTCTTTGATGTAGAATAACACTCAGCTTCACTGGATAGACCTAAGAGAAAGGAAATTATCAGAGAAAGTTGTTTTTGATTATTCAGTATGATGTTTCATTTCAGTTAATCTGTTTTTTCTAACCTCATTTCTACTGATTTGTATTTTGTTATGTGTGTGGTAAAATTTAATTTTCTTTGTGCAGCAAAATATATAGCAAACAATTTTACCATCTTGTTATTTGATTTCTCTTCTTTTAAAAATTCATTTAAATTTCCTATATAATCATATTTCATATTAATGTGATTTAAAAATATAGAATATAGCAAATGCATGTTCCTATCTTGTTAAATGACTACAATAAAAGATTTGAGTATTTGAAATTATTATAAAGTAGTACAGAAATAAAAATAGTAATAAATCCTAGCCAGATAACAACTCAAAAGTAATTAAACCATCTTCCTATCATATGAAAGCTAGACATTCATTATAAAACCTATGAACAATCTAAAAATGGTGCAGTAAAATTACTTATATATAAGCTTGAATTACTTCATAGGCTTCCATTTATAATCTCAGTGCTTATATATTAAAATTCCAGTGTTTATAAATGATTGAATCCATATGATTTGAATTTTTTATACGAATGTAAAGTAACTGAAAATTTCAGATTTTATGAAAGCAAACTATTGCAACAATGAAAATTAAGGCTTTTATACTCTTTCACAGTTTTGGTTTTATCTAAGGGTTTATTCATATTTCATATTAAACACTAATATAATAGTGAGATAGTTTTAAGATGTTTCTTGTGCTCATTTTTTGTACTACGTATCCTTTTCTGGAGACACAGAGACAATGCTTTTAAGGATTTCTGGGGAACTGAATACCTCTGCCATTGGGTCCAAGTAAAACATCAGATCAGATGTTTTAGTTACTTCTTCAGGAAGTATAGAAATAGGCTTTTCATTATCATTTGTGAGAAGATTTTTTTTTTCAAATAAAAATATGTAAGTTAGGGTTTTTAGGAAAATCTCAAATAGTATGTAGTATTTCCAAGCAATTATGTTCCTGTATATTTCAAAAAAATTCTAGAGTACTGCTTGTAGTGTAATTGTGATATATTTCCAGATTCAGCTCCTAAAATATTTCAAACAAAAGCCTTGCATCACACAATAATTGCATTAATTTGGAGACTGTAAATTATTAGCTTTTTGCAATGCACGTATTGCTTCTGTCAGTTATATTTGCCCAAAACCTGTTTCTTCATTGTAAGACATAAATGGAAAAGGTTCTTCAGTTATAATGTAGTCTCAAACTTTTGAACACACACTTTGATCAAAACATACTCCAGAAAAAAGAGTAGTCAAAAGTAATGACTGAGATTTCATTACTAGAGATTTCATCAGTAAGACAATGCTTTAATTTTTGAAAAACGAGTCACTTATTTGAACCAAACTGCTGTTTTCCATTTTTCTGTCAGCTCAATTTAAAAGTAAAAGTAAACATATGTTCTTACTCTTCATGAACTTATAGATAGCCAATAAAATTATCTATACTAAGAAGCATCTAACTGCTGTTAATCACTTTTCAAAAGGATAAAAATGTTCTCAAAGAATTTCAATTGTGTGGTTCTGTCTTTATGAGAAAAGAAAATTAAGTATAATGTAGCTATTTTCATTGATTTTCAGTAAAACTTCTTGTATCTGTAAATTTCTCATTAATACCCAAAATCTCAAATTTCATTCTTGCTCTTTTGTTTCTGGCCTAATGTTGGTGCAGTGACTTTTATCTGCATTAAAATGTATGTATACTAAGGATGAGGCTTACTATTTCATTCATTCATTTACACTTTTCTGTGAACAATAAATACACAAACAACATTTATTAATTGACACTTTCAGATGATTTATTAAGAAAAAGCATGTGTAATCTTTGGACAAAGTTGCAATATAAAGAAATAAACCCTAACAAAACCTACGGCATAAAAAGAAAAAATTAATTTTTTTTTTTTTGTACTGGGAATTGAACTCCGGACTTATGTTTACCAGGCAGGCTCTTATGCTACTGAACTATATCCCAGGTGAAAAGGATGATTATTAAAGGAGCTCAAAAACAAAATTTACTCCTGTGTTGACAGTTCCTCCAACAAGATGTAATAACATGGATAAGTTCTATATTTTCATAGTATGCTCAGTGATAAAGCAAGTATCATAGATGGCTAACACTATAAATTATATAGTATTACTAAATATTTTAATGAAATATCAAGAATGATTTGAGATTTAAAATTTCCTATCTTAGTATGATGATATTAAGAAGAAGCACATTTTCTCCTTTTTATGAATAAAGGTAAGGAAATGAGAAGAAAGAATTTTTTCCAAATTTTTTATATATATTGAAATTCAAGGAGTACAGATTACTTTAATATTCCTTGACTAATCTTGGAGGTGAAGATATATGTTAGCTATTGTATTAATCGGTTTTCAGTAAGAAACATTCTCAAAAATTGTTATTTGAGGATAGTTTAATAAAGCAAGAGCTTGTTTTAAATTTTGAAATCAATATACAATACAGTTAATGTTTACTGTCAGACAGATGAATTTGTGTAAGTATTCCATCACTGTGACAAAAGATTCACAAATAATAAGTTAAAGGAGGAAAAATTTATTTTGGTTCATAGTTTCACAGATTTTGTTCATGATCGGTTGATTCCATTTGTTTTAGTTCTGTGGAAATCCAAAAACATCATGTACAAGGCTGAAGGGCACTGCAGAGTAAAATTGCCTACCTTGTGAAAGTCAGGCAGAGGAGAGACAGAGAGAGATGTGAGAGAGAGAAAGAGATGAGGGAGAGAGAGAGAGAGAGAGGGAGAGACCAACAGAGAGACAGAGAAACCAAGAGAGAGACAGAGAGACAGAGACACTGACTGAAGTGGATAGACACAACATACATCCTTCAAAATTATGTCCCAGTGACCCACTTCACCTAGGTTTCTTGCACCTGCTCATTCATTTAGCTATGAATTCAACCAATAGATTAACTCATTTAACCCTGATAGTCACTTGTCAAAGTCTACAAACAAGACTTCAAAACAGTAAGTCATTTAGAGAGCATTCTAGATTCCACTCATAACAGTTTATATGCATACATGGACTTTTGTAACTATAATCGCAATAACCCAAAGAAGAAAAAAGAAAACATATTGTCATGTTAATTTATGTGCCAAAAACATTTGATAAAATTTAACATCCATTTGTGATTCAAACTGAACATCTTGGATTAAATCAGGGTTTATTAAATGCAGCCCTTGTTAATGAGTAGAGACTTTTTTCTCTAGATGGTACAATTGCACTGACAATTGTATTTTTGTTTCATGAATTTTGATGTGCATCTTGTAATTGAAGTTTATATCTCTTATAATAAAAATTAAAGAAGAAATTATATGGTAATATGAAAGTACTAGATATCCTCAGTTCTTCCAAAAATTAGTTTTTTTAGAAGAGCTTTTAAGGAAAAGTAAAATCAAAAGAAATGAAATTGGGTATTTTGATTTAAATGATGAAATGGACCCTGATCTATCACTAATTCCTTTTTTTTCAGTTTTTTTTTAAATTTTTTTATTATTTTGAAGGTAGTAGAATACAACAGAACAAGACAGAACAAAGCCAATTGAGACAGTTCAGTGAAATTGGTATAGAACTTCATAGCAGGCTACCAGGACACCAGCAATAGGTACCATAGTATACCTTATTATCTTCACAATAGTTGTTCTAAGGTACAGCAAAATCAAAGGAAATACAGAACATTATAGAACTTATCAAAACAGAATATTGAATAGAGCAATACCATTAATCAGAACAAAGCAAAACAGTGATAAAAACATTTGCCTTCAAAGAGATGGTATAAGGAAAATCCCTTATTTGCTATATTGCATATGGTCACTCTCCCAAGAGATGCTCAGGTCTCTGGCTCTCACTTGCTAATGAGGATGGGGGTGGGGTGGGGATGGGATGTTTCATTCTCAGCTTGCAAGCTGGTAGGCTCACAGCCACAACCAGGAGAGCTGGTTGCTTGATTTCCCATTACCCTAAGTTCCAACATGGCACAGATCTCAGGAGATGCTGGTGGTTCTCACCTTGGGGCTGCAACAGCTTGCCAGGTCACATCCACTTACCGAGGTGGCAAGCTGGTTGCTTCCAGATGGTCAGTTTTTAAAGCAATGGTTTTTCATTTAAAATTTGCTTCAATATAAACACACATTTTTTTGCTGCAAGTACACTAAAATGTTGAAAATGAGATGTCTCCGCTTTTAATATAAAAACAATATGGTGTTGTTCAGGACTTACATATGATATCTAGGTGCAAGGAGCTGTGTCTCCCCCCAAAAAGAAACATGATTTAAGGACACCAATTGCATGAAGAACCCCAACCTCAACATCTAAAAGTAAAAGAATACTAAGTAAGTTAAAGACTAAGCAGAAGAAAATCTGAAAACAAATATAACCAATACCCTTTTGTGGCAGTTAGTGTGTGTCTTAGTTACTTTTTACTTGTCACTGAGACAAAATACCTGATGCTCTAAGTTGGGAAAGGAAAGGTTTATTTCTTACAGTTTTTGGAGATTTCAGTCCAAACTTAGTTGGTGCCAAGGCAGGGTGGAATGGCAGGGCCGCAGTTCATGGTGGCTGTAAACAGCAAGGTGGAAACCAGCAAGAGAGAGAGACTACGCCTTCTTCCTGCCATTACATCACATCCTGGATCCACCCCTAGGCCAGTGTAGCACTCATACCCCCAATCCAAGTGCTAGACAATGAACCAATCACAAATGCACAATGCAAAGGCATGAGGCTTGGGGGCTACTGACATAAACCATAACAGTGTGAAATGTCAATTTGGTTTCCTTTGAGATCTACTCAGAGGACTAGTGAAACACACTTCTGCATAGGTCTACTTTGAGATCTATGTCTGGTCCCTGACACATTCCTTTTGTCCTGTTTTGTTCTGCTTCCTGGCCACCATGAACTAAGCAAGTTTGCTCTGCCCTTCCCTTCTGCCTTGATGTTCCTATCTTGGAGCCTGGTAACCATATACTGAATCTCCCAAATCATGAGCTTAAGTCTCTCTCTTTTTAAATTGTGGGTGTCAGGTATTGTGTCCCAGCAGTAGGAAAGCTAATGAATAAAAAGAATGAATACCAGAAAAATGGAGCCATTATTGTTACTATAACTGACCATGTTGTTTTGAAATCTTTGGATCAGGTTGTGGGAATAGTTTGGAAAGTCTTGGAAATGTTAGCTAGAGAAGCCTTAAAATGTCACAGGTAGAACCTGATGGTTTATTCTGTTGGCAGGCCAGAGAACCAGAATATGGATGGGAATATAGACAGTAAAGACCAAGCTCAGGTGGCTTGTGTTGGAAGCAAGGAGTCCTTTGGTGGACAGCCCATTTAGGACTTCTCTTGTCTTTCAGGAGCAATTCTTATTCCTCATTCATTTTCTCCAATAATCTTTTCTGCTCTTAAAAAAATTTAAAAAGGGCTCCATTGGTTATTGAGCTAAAAGCCAAGTGTGTTATACTCTGTTGTAAACTTGTGTGTTTTTCCATGTCCTAAAACTTAGAAGACCAATATTAAATACAGTAGACTAATTAACATAGCACTGGAAATTTCAACACAACCCAAAATTCAGGGTGTGCCATGATTGACTACTTTTATATCATAGAGAAAATTAAGGGCCAAAGGTAAAGCAGAAAAAAAATTGAAAAATTTAATTTGGACCTAAAGGAACCATGTGTATGGCTGGAACCAAAGGAGGTCATGAGTTCCAGATAATTGTGAATTCAGCTTGAATTATATATATTTACCTTTATAAGAATACAATTGTAACATTTTCTACTAGTGTTTTACAGAGAAATGAGCCAACCAAGGTATGATGGCTGATTGATTGTGTCAGTTTGCAAAGTTCAGTTAAGAGAAGTGTAGCTGAGTCTCAGCAATTCTATCCCCTAGGATATGGAAGACCCATCCTAAGTTGGCTCATCACCTGGGTAGTATAAAAGAGAAATGAGAAAAAATAGCCTCTGTTCCTTTAGGAGTTCCAGTCTTCACCTCTACCTTGGACGTCATCATCTGGCTTCTGGCACAGACTCTTGGGTTTCTGGCACAGATCTTTTAATCTTCTGGAAAAGACTCTTTAGCCTTACATAGCAGACTCATCAGCCTCCTGATATGGACTGCCATAGGACACTTCAGTGAGCTCCAGACCTTGTACTGGAGCCAATCTTGTAAATTCTTTTTTTTTAAATTTTATTTTAAAGAGAATAAAACAAAAGAGGACAGAACAAAAGAGATCAGAACAGAACAATGTAAGCAACACAGCACTTCACAACAAGTCAAATGGATATTAACAGTAGCTACCATAATATCTCTTTTCTTTGAAATAGTTGAGCATACTTTCACACACAATAACATCAAATATAACAAAATAGTATAAAACCATTCAAGAGAATGAAAGTATTACAGGTCATTCTGAACCAAATAACAGAAAATGAACAACAGCTACTGTAATACCTCATTTTCCATAAAGAATTTGTTTATACTATCACACATATTAAAATCCAATAAGACACAACATGATAGAACCAATGGTAATAGAAGAACAAAAGCATGGTAGGGCTTCAAGGCCAGATGATATTAAATCAGCAATGGCTGCCATAATGTCTTGTTTTCTTCAAAATAGCTGTTCATGCCATCACACATAATAAAATCAAACAAAACAGAATAAAACCATTCCAACCAATGAATGAAAACATAAGGCTTCAAAGCAATGTAATGGGGAATCATGATTACCATAAAATCTCATGTACTTTTACCATTTCTTACACTAGGGAGACTCTATGGCATCTATATATGTGAGTTTTATTTATTTCACTTATTAGTGTGGTCTCAAGTTGCATCCATTTATTTATAAATATCTCAAAGTGATCATTCTTTATAGCTGAGTAGTACTCCACTATATGAAAATTCTACAACTTTTTTACCCATTCCTCCCTCAGTTGATGGGCACTTAGGTTGTTTCCAAGATCTGGCTGTAACAAATTGTGCTTCTATAAACATGGGTGCACATATATTACTGTGGCATGATGCTTTTAGTTCTTCTGGGCATATTCCCAGAAGTGGAATAGTTGGGTCAAATGGGACTTCCAATCCCAGCTTTTTGAGGAATCTCCAGACTGACTTCCACAGCGGTTGCACCAGTCTACACTCTGACCAAGAGTGCGGAAGAATTTCATTTCCCCACAGCCTCTCCAGCATTTGTTGTTGGTAGTTTTGTTGATCCTGGCCATTCTTTCTGGAGTGAGATGGAATCTCAGTGTTGTTTCAATTCGCATTTCTCTAATCACCAAGGGATGAACATTTTTTCATGTATTTATTTGCCATTTGTATTTCTTCATCTGAGAACTGTGTATTCATCTCGAATGCCCATTTCTGGATTGGGTCTTTGAATTTTGGAGGTCTGATGTTTTTTAATTATTTATAAGTTCTGGACAGAAGTCCTTTGTCTAAGGGGCAGTTCACTAAGATTTTTTTCCCCAGTTTGTGTGTTTTCTTTTCATTATCCTGGCAATTTCTTTTAACATGCAGAAATGATCACAGCTATTGATTCTGGGAAGTATTTCACATTCAGTTTGATTCTTGTTGTTGAGTTCTCTATCTGTCCCTATGTCTTCAAGATTTTTACCTATTTTGTCTTCCAACAGATTTAGTGTTTCTATTTTTAATATTTAGATCTTTGATCCATTTAGATTTTAGTTTAGTACATGGTGATAGGCATGGGTCTAGTTTTAGTTTTTGGCATATGGATAGCCAGTTTTTCCAGCATCATATACTAAAGAGACTATCGTTCTTTCAGTGAACATGTTTGGCCCCTTTATCAAAGATAAGGTGGTTGAGTGTGTTTGTGTTTTTAGTTGTGGTTGTATCTTCTAATCTATTCCATTGATCTTCACGTTTGTCTTTATTCCAGGACCATGTTGATTTTGTTATAGTAGTATAACTTCAAGTCAGGGATTGTGATGCCTCCTGCCTTGGCTTTGCTGCTTAGAATTTCCTTTGCTATTCTAGGTCTCTTCTGGTTCCAGATGAATTTTAGGAGTGAATTCTCTAAATCTATGAGGTGTGTTAGTGGTATTTTCATTGGGATTGCATTGAATGTGTATAACAATTTGGGGAGAATGGCCATTTTCACAATATTTATTCTTCCTATCCATGAACAAGGGATGTCTTTCCATTTTCTGAGGTCCTCTTTGATTTCTTTTTTCAGGGTGTTATAATTTTCCCTGTATAAATCTTTTCCTTCTTTTGTTAGATTAATTTCTAACTATTTCATTTTTTTGGATGCTAGTGTGAAGGGTGTGGTTTCTCTTATTTCTCTATCAGTGATTTTGTTGTAAGTGTGTAAGAATACTATTGATTTTTGAGTATTGACTTTGTATCTAGCTACATTGCTGAATTTATTTATTATATCTAGGAGTCTTTCAATGGAGTTTGGGGGGTCTTCTATGTAGAGTATCATGTCATCTGCAAATAATTATAATTTAACTTCCTCTTTTCCTATCTTTACTTTTATTTCCATCTCTTGTCTAACTGCTCTGGCTATTATTTCCAGTACTATGTTGAATAGGAGAGGTAATAAGGGACATCCATGTCTTGTGTTTGATTTCAAGGTAAAGGCTTTCAGTTTCTGGCCATTTAATATGATGCTGGCTGTTTGTTTGTCATAGATTGCCTTTAATGTATTGAGGTAATGACCATCTATCCAAGTTCTCTGTAAGATTCTTATCATGAATGAGTGTTGGATCTTATCAAAAGCTTTTTCTGCATTGATATAAATGATCATGTGATTCTTACTTTTGGCTCTATTGATGTGGTGGATTACATTTGTTGATTTGCGTATGTTGAACCATCCCTGCATGCCTGGGATGAATACCACTTGGTCATGGTGTATAATCTTCTGGATGATTTGCTGCATCCTGCTTGCCAATATTTTATTGAGAATTTTTGCATCTATGTTCATTAGGGAGATTGGCCTGTAGTTCTCTTTTATTTGGGTCTTTCTCAGGTTTTAGTACTAGAGTAATATTTGCTTCCAGGAATGACTTAGGGAGAATTGCTTCCCTTTCAATTTCATTGAGCAGTTTGAGGAGTGTCGACGTTAAGTCTTCTTTGTATTTCTTGTGGAATTCTGCAGTGAATCCGTCTGGGCCTGGGCTCTTTGTTGGTAGTGACTTGATTACATTTTCAATTTCATTAATAGAAATTGGGTTATTCAGCAGTGTTACATCTTGATCCAACTTTGGTGGTTCGTATGTTTCTAGGAATCTGCATTTCTTCTGTGTTTTCGAACCTATGAGAGTAGAGGTTTTTGAAATAGGTGTTGATGATCTGTATCACTAATTTCTAAGGAATATATACTTTTCTTTTTTACAAAGTCAGGACTAATGTGATATTCCCTTTATATATTTTTATAATTACAAATCTTAAACTATGAAACCCTAATATCCAGTGGCATAGTACCACAAATAAAAATATGAAATATATAGTTTTAAAGAGAGAAAAACTGTGATAAAATTATTACTTTGATTTAGAGTATTTCAATCATGTGATTAAAATATAATTGATCATGTAGCATGCAGAAAGACTAAAGAGAAAAATATTTCTTATATATAATATATGGCATTTTATATTATTTTCCCCATCTGTCTAGTTATCATTTTGGATACTTCAATATTTGTATTATTGACTTTGGCTATTATAGGAAAGAATTAAATGATTTTATGCTTATACTTTTAAAAACTGTATCTATATATATGTATCTGTATTTTTATGTATATCTTTATCCATACCCATATCTATATAATTTGCCAACACTTGCCACATATTAGAAATACCTGGTAGTATATCATATTTTTTCTTTAACTATATATACTGAATTTCACTCCTTTATCTTATTTCTAGAACCCCTGCCTATTTGATTTTAGTTGGTGTCATTCAATGAGAGAAATTTACAGCATTTACTTATTTATGTTCATGTGCATTTTTAATTTGTATCTAGAATTCATTTAGTCACAGTCCTTTGCAAAAATAGCATGGAAAAACTGAATGTACTCGAACTGATGTACTCATTTGTTATACATTATAAAATTCTGGTACATATAAAAAGTTTGATATTTCATATTTTTAAAATCCATGCACCACATGTGTAGATTTTTGTCACCACCACTATAAACAAAACATCACACTACTTCATCCCACAAATGTCTCCTCATTTCATTCCTTATCAGCCCGTCCTCATCCTACCTTCTACCCAAACCTCCCATCCCAGGCCTGGCTGCCACTAATGTCTATCACTTAACACTAGTGTGCCTGCCGTTTTGTCATTGAGCTCTGTTTCCTTGAAGGATAGTAGGTGGCCTTTTGGAATTTGTTCCAATCACAAATTGGAGTTTGAGAAGAGGATTGTGAAGGCACTAGTGAGTGTTCAATGACTTCAGTGTCTTTCTTTTGCTTTTGCTTTTTTAATTTGTTCTTTTGTTTTTCTGAGACAGGGTCTCACTAGATAGTTCAGGCTGGTTTTGTACTCGCTGTGTACAGCGCTGGCCTCAGACTTGCTGCTGCAGTACTCCTGACTCGGCTTCACAAGTGCTAGGATTACAGTGTGTGCCACTACATCCAGCATTGATCTTCATAACATTACTACACCTTCGAAAACTGGACTGGTGTTTATTTTATTAGTTGTCTTGCTTGGTTTAGTTTTCCTGTCATCTTGGTAGAGTCACCATCAAACAATGCTAATGATAGGGAGCAAATGGTGTTGTTATTATAAAATATAATGATAGCAGCAATAATATAGACATTAACAATAAATGAGCTGATTTTATTGAGAATCTATTTTGTGCCAGACATTTAGTGTAATAGTTTCCTTACGTAACGCTTACATATAAGCAAAACTGAAAAATGTTGGAAGAGTTAAGTCATGTTTTTGTTAACTTTGAATACAGTCTTTTGAATTATAGAAAAGCATTTCCTATGTGAGTAGGAGGAGTAATAAATTATAGTCAGTGCCCTGAGTTAATTGTTTTGAAATAATCTATCTCCTGTGACAGCTCACTTAGGAGTCTCATGGTCATCCAACTGTCAGTATGGTTAAGCCTGTGATGTTTAATGATAGAACCAGAATGTTCTGCTGAAGTGTTACAGTCTGGTGTTCTAGTATTTACACTGTGCAACAGTACCCTCTCAAGAATCTCAATTCCCAAGTCCAACTCAATATTCTTTAACTTGTGAAAATATGTTTGTCATTGCAGTTTATGTTTGTTGAAAAGTCACTTTCAATGTAAGGAGTTTGAAGATGCCTTTCCAGGCCTTGTACAGCTGGCAAATGTGTGTTTCAGCTCAGAATGACAATGATGCCAATGGTCTAGGTTAATAATTGATTACCTTTCAGAGAGAAATTTTGTGTTTTGCTCTGAGTTGTTGCATTCTTTTAAAAAAAAGATTCTTTAAAGAAAGAAAATTGCATAAAAATCTTTCAATTTATTAAAATGTCCTAGTTTTATTAGTTAAATTTCTTTGAAAAACTCTCAAATGTTCCTTAACAAAGCTGTAGTAATTAAAATAGCATGTTATTGACATAAAACCAGACACATAAAATGATGAATTAGAATGGAGAGCCTAGAAGTATACCTGTACCTCTATAGCCAACTGATTTTCAACAGTTTTGATAATAATTTTCAACAGAGATATAGTGAAAAGACAGGCTTTTTGACAGTGTGCTGAGATAGTTGTCCACGACCAGAGACTGAAACTAAACAGCAGTTGAAAATTAACCAGAAATTTATTAAAGGCTTAAATATAATACCTAAAACTATAAACTTAAAATAAAATGTAGGGGGAAGCCATGAGGACACAAAATCAGGGAATACTAGTTATTCTAGTAAAGTGTAGAGAACAAAAGAAAAAATAGACAAACCGGATTACATAAAGGTAATAAGCTTCTTTCTGTACAGATAAAGAACAAGCATCAGATTAAAGATATAACTTATAAAGTAGGAGAAATATTTACAAACTACATATATTTAGAATTTATATTATTCTATATAATAATATAGAATATTCTATATAATATCTAGAATATATAAAGAATTATAAAAATCTCAAAAACATAAAATTCATAATTCAAATTTGCAATGAACGATAAACATTAATAAATGTTTCTTAAAAGAAGAAATGGCCAACAGGTGCATGAAGAAAGACTCAACACGTATCAGGGAATTATAAATGAAAACCACAGTGTAATACAACTCACCTCTCTAAGAACAGCTTTTATCAAAAAGACAAGTGCTAGCAAGAGTCTGGATAAAAGGAAATTATTGCAAACTGATAGGAACATTACAAATATTATAATTTATCTTGAAAAATTAAAAATTGAACTACAAAATGATTCATTAATCCCACTACCAGGTATAGAGTCAAAAGAAATAAAATCATTATAGCAAAGAGAAACCTACAGAACTACTACATCAACGATAAAATGAAGACCATGTTTCACTCATACAATAAAAGGATAAAGTGTGGTACATATATAAAACAGAGTATGGCACACTTGATAACGGTGACCTCAGAACATGGAATCTTACCTCTCCAGCAGTGGTATGAGTCTATGGTAATATTAATAGGCTCTCAAGGGAGGAAATATGGCACTGTTTAGACAGAAGCATCAACTTTGAGAAGTAATATACTTGCTATTAGGTCACTGAAATCCAAAATTATAGAATTAATGTAGCTTTAAGATTTACCTAATAGTATATTGCTGTTAATATCTTCATAATTTTTATCAGACCATACACTGAATCACCATATCCCTGATATCTGTCAAGATAATTCAGTGTGTAGATTTTCTCCCCTCAAAGTAAATAAAACCGTCAATAATATATTCATTATAACAGAAAACATGATAAACTAAATTTCATGCAATCAATCCTGAAAACTCTTATGTCACTGAATCTAATTTTCTACGTCTAAATTTCACTCAGAAAATCTAGTAACGATAAGCATTCCTCTGGATTAAAGGAAAAAATGTTTTTACCCAGAATTTTAAATGTTTTTAAAGGAATTTATTATCCAATATTCTTGACAAATTCACACCAAATCCATTCTTAAAGGATGCATTCTATTAGTCTCAATTATCTGAGGCTTTGTAACATATATAGGTATGGTACAAAAACATAAAGTGGAAGCATTTTAAAATTGATTTTACACTAATATGCATTGCATTAGAAAAACAAAAATTTAATACATTGAATTAGATACAACAACAATAGTATAATCAATCGCAATGTATCTATCAATAAAACTCCCCCCAAGCCCCAGTATGGTAAAAACGGTAAAAGAAATATCTTCATGTTCTTAACCTTAAGAATAACTTTGAGTTATAAACAGACTCAGCCATTTATGCTACTCAGTAAATGAGGCTCATATTAACTTAATTAAAAATGAGTTTTTGAAGTAATTCTGATGCCCATAGCTGTTCCAATAATCTGTATTTTGATATTTTACTATGAATAGCATTCTTATTATTGTTTCATCTGTGTTCATATTGATGCATAATAATCTAGATGAAATGAACAAATTGTTTTTAAATAAAAACCTGATCAAATCTTTCAATCTAGCAATTTCACTCTTTCTCAACAAAGCTCTTATTTTCAGAACTGAGGAGGGATTAAAAATAGTATTTTTGCATTCATCTATATGCACAGCCTTACTTTTTCATTTGTGTGTCTGTTTATTTATTTTGAAGGAGGTTTGGTTAAGTCTCTAAGATCCTCAAGACTTTCTATAGTTTGTATGCCTCCTGTCTCAACCTCCCAGAGTCCTAGGGTTACAGATATATATATATATATATATATATATATATATATATATATATATATATATACACACCACATCTGGCTTCAAAATCTTACTATGCCCATTTATCCTCACCTTCCACCTTCACATTTGCATGCAATTTTGATTGATGTATTCTTAAGAAAAGAAAAGATAAAGTACCTTGCTGCTTAACTGCCATCACATATTTTTATGCTGTATCATTACTCTGATATATTTTGTTCTTCATAGTAAAGATAGCTATATATCAATGTCAGAAGACAAATTTTCTTTTATTTAACTGTCTTTTGAACTTTACGGTTTTTAAGATAAGGAAACAAAATAAAATTAGACTGTGATGACCTACTGGCTAGTTCATGGAATGCAATCAAAGTAATCAAGCAAATCCTCAAGTTCAATGAAAGTTCAGGGAAATTCTTAAGAAAAATTTTAAAAAAACTAATAAATTGACTGTTCTCTGGTTTCTCAAAGATGTGTTTTTTAAAAAGTTATTTTAATGTTTCAGTTTGGATAAAACAATTTTCAAAGGAGAACAGAAATTACATCTCTTTTCTTGCTCTATTTGTCCTGCTACTGATAAGCAAAATGTTTAAAGAAATGATTATATGTTTTGGTGGCTATTATGTAGTCTAAAGCTGAAGATATACTGAAGATAATATTTTTCAGTTTAATTCTCAGATTTAACAACTTTAGTTTTTTTTATTTTTATGAGAAAGTAAAACAAAAATTTCTAATAAAATAAGAGAATGACAATAGGTAACATACTTTGTATAGTTATTTTCAAAGTAGTTACTCAGACAAAAATTCTCTCTTAGAAAGAAGAAACAAAACAGATTATAGTGCAAAACTTTCTTTTTAATGAACTAAGAGAAACTACTACTATAAATGAAATGATTTAGCATATATATCAAGATATTTTTAATACAACAGAATAGGTACTTTAGGGGATTATTTGAACTTCTCTCTACTCCTTATTTAATCTTCCATTTTGTCTCATTGTGTATGTAAAGTAGGTTTAGTAACATCTTCCGTGTATACGCTTTTTCACTACAATCCATCACAATAGGCTTTATATCAAAAGTTTCCACTTGTGATCTTAGATTATGATACTATTCTCTAATTAAAGATCTAGGAAATAAATGTGAAAAGTTCTGCTAAGTTGTTATTGCTTCTAGCTCTCCTCTCAGATTAACATGTCTATAAACAATTAAGGGTACATGTACTGATTTTTACTACCGTTACCAAATATATGAAGGTGAATAACTTTCTAAGTAAAAGATGTTAGTTTTGGAGAATCAAGGGCCCATGGTATACCCCATGTTAAGTGGAACATAATGTTCTATATAGGCAAGACCTAAATAGAAGTGAGATCATATTTCCAGAAAAGACCAGAGAGTAACTCAAGTATCAGAGTGTCTTATACATTTCATAGTTCTAGTAAGAATGAATTCAAGTTTCTATAGAACTATCTTCACCTGTGAGAGCAAGTGCTTGATCAGCTCAGGATATATTATTAGGTGGACTCTTTTAACATTGTTACACTAAAGACCAAGCTTTGAGCACATGAATCTTGCAGTACAAACCACATCCAAACTATAGCACCATACATACCCACGGTCTTCAAAAGCTATACAGGTAAATAGCGACATCTGTGTTAAGCTAAATGGGAGTGAATATTGGTGTCTCCTATGCTAAACCATCACTGCATGCATGAGTCCTTCCAATGTTCTTGTCTGTATTTTCTCACTTGAACAGTGAAAAACTTGGCTACTGTCTCACACCATTTAACTTGATTTTTCAACAGAAGAAAAAAAAAGCTTAGTGGTATCAAAATTGTTATAGTAGGTTCCTATGAGAACTAATTTTACCAATTATATTCCAGCACAGTTATGCTTGCTCTAGTCATATGCACTCTGCTCATTTCCAGCAACATTTAGGTCAACATCATATACCTTGCCTCGTGCATTCAGAGATTGTAATGTAAGTTTGTTACATGATTAGAATATGTGCTCATATTCTATATTTTGTCCTGGTAAAGTCATGACTTTTTAAATATTTAGGTCCAATACTTGTCTCAAAAAATATATTTTCAAATGCATTAAATAATGTGTATTTTATTATAATATTACATAAGCAGTTTCATTACTTTCCTTCCCTCATCTTCTCCCACTCTTGTTCTACCAGGCACCAGAGGCTTCCATAACTCTTACATCTATTGTCTAGATTAGCAAATAGCTATAATTCTATAGGAAGTAGACCTCAGACTATTTTCACTTTTCAGTGAGCATTAAAATCCTTTAATACTGTTTATATTTTCACAGTACTTATTTTTTATTGCTGAGTCACATGGATAAAGTTACCAAAGAGTGTCAATCCAATCATTTTTTAAAACACATCTTATTTGCTTCTTTCTTTTTTGCAATTATGTACAGTGCTGCTATAAATATTCAGGTGAAAGTTTTTATTTAATGGTAAAACCTTAAAACATTTGGTTAGATACCAAGGAGGATGATTGGTAGGAATATGTTTACTTTGGAAGAAATTCCCACACTGTTTTCGAAGTTGACATCCCATTGGCATTCTCATAGATACCGAATAAAGTTTCTGCTTTCCATGTGATCACAGTAGCAATTGATGTGTCAGTATTTTAAACTTTAGGCATTCTTAGAGTATTTTAGTGGGATCCTATTATTTTAATTTACACTTCCCTAATAAAAATATGTAGAACATCTTTTGATATTTATAAAAGGCATCTCTATATAATGCTTGTTAAGATATATGTTTTAATTTTTTATTTTTTAAAAATTTGTTTTATTTAGTATAAAATATTTTTATCCTAATTTGGATACAAGTCTTGCATGATATGTATTTTTTCAAGGTGTCATCTTATAGTCTATAGCATGCTTTGTATTCCCCTACAGAGTTCTTCACAAAACAATACCATTTTATCACATTTTCTTCTTTATTTTTGAAAAGTCATTACCAAACCAAGCATCAGCTAGATTTTCTAAGAAGTTTTTTCTAAAAGCTTTATAGTCTAACATTTATATCTCTGATTCATTTTTGAAGTGATTTTTATGATAGTTATAAGTTTTTCATCATTGTTGTTTGGTGTATGTGTGCATATGCAACTTTCCCAGAAGCACATGTTACAAATATCATTATTCAACATTTAATTGCTTTATTTCTTGACAAATATTTTTATTAAATTCCTTTTTCCCCTATGAACCTAGACTTCTCTCATGTTTGGTAAGAACTCAACTGCTATGCCATTCCAAGATTTTCATTTGATTAAGTTCATTGGTCCCTATTTCTTGACTATCTGGTCCATCCCATTAATTTATGTGTGCTTCATTTTCATTGGTATCATGCAGTATTGTTTGCTGTAGATTTACAGTAAGTCCTGAAATTTGATGGCACTTTTGTTTTCTTCTTTACAGTAGATATTCTGTATTTTTTGCCTTTCATTATAAATCCTAAAGTTTACTAGTCAAGAAAACATTTTTAAGAAAACATTTTTTGAGATTTTGATTGAGATTATATTGAGTATTTTAAAATGGAAAGAATTTTGATAATATTGACACTCCTGTTCCATAAACCCAAATTATTTTGGTTCAGTTTTCCCATTGCTCTTTTTGCCTCCTGACCAACCCTAGCTTTTCATTTTATCATGTGGTTTGCACCTTCTCCACTTGACAATTGTGAATAGCAAACTATTCTTTCAGTAGCCATCTTCCCCGTATTTCTTATCTCACCATAAATGAATAATGACAAAACTTAAGGAAAATAAAAAGCATCAAGATGTAATGTATATGTACCAATTCCTCATGGTGAATGTATTTATTATGTTTCACCAATATATCCAGCACTATATAAAAATGAAAAAAAATAAAGTACTGGAAAAAAAAACTATGTCTTCAAATGTAAGCAAAATGAGTATCTAACAATGTACCTATTTTATTAAGTAGAATACTAAAATACATCTAAGGTTAAATGATTTATAGTATAGTTTACATAATTGCCCTTACTTATGTAATACATGTACACATATGCATATTTATTAATTTTTAATCAGTCATCTCAAAACCATGAAAATTGAGATAATTCTTATCGTAGCCAGAATTATTTGTTTCCTCACATTCTTGGTGATAATTTATATTTTGACAATATACTCATGGTAAATTTATTTTCTCCTTAAGGTACATTTTTAATTACTTATAGCATTATCAATTTTACTAAGATTTACAGATATATTTCTCTGTAAAAAAGGCTTATGGTTCAAAAATTCTAAGAGCCCTTATAATAAATTATATTAAAACATTCTAATAATTATTGGACAAATAAGTTTTCTCATATAAAAATTTTTCTCGCAATATGTTTATAGGTTTTACTGCAGTAAAAAAAAAGCTTTTGAAATATTGCCTTCATAAATCTATTACTTCCTTTAAGAGTTTTACCTTTCTAGTAGAATTACAGAGTTCTTCCTTAGTGATATGTACATTAGTGGCTGACTAAATTTCTGTAATAGTTTAATGTTCTCTTAATATATGTATAATTGCTTTTGAATTAAGTGACTTAGGTGGTTGCACTTTTTGAGCCCATTTTTATGGTTTTACTCAATGCAGAACATCTATTCTAAGTAAACTAAGCTAAAATAGACTAATAAAAAGATTTTATATTCCACCAAAAGTTAAGAATTATTATCTGGTTTTCTCTACTTTCCCATGCAAAATGTGTTAGCTGGTTTTAGTCTCTCTCCACTTCTGAGTTCGTATGTAGATGCCTTCAGAAGGCCCACTTGATGTAAAGATGGACTGTGATAGGGAAATAGCCAGGAACATATACAGAGCCACAGCATAAGTTTTTCTATGCCTATTTTATAAACAGCTAGTAATATGAACTTGTGAGTTTCTCTGCAACTTCTAACTGAATGTACAGGATACCAACGTTTCCTGGGCCACAGTGGTTTCTGGAAATATTCCATGGATTTAAGATATTATTTTTCTCTGAAATTTTAAACATCAATCAAATCATGCTTTCTTCAAAGCTAGCAAAAATAATTTTTCTGGAATGTGTGTCAATGTTTTTTGCTTTCCGTTAATTTCATCTGGTACATGTTATCCTCTTCTTCAAATTAAAGCAAGGCCTTGATCTTCACATTTTTAAAATTTCTATTTTAGGACACATTCTTATTTTTGATTAATAGCATTGTTTTGTTCAGAAGTAATAATTAGACAAAAACACTGCTTTTCACAATCCACTGCATGAGTTTTGGGATCAAGTTGACCTGATTTTCATACCATTTCAGAACTGAGATGCTTGTGGAAATCATTAATCTCTCAAAATTGATGTCTACATCTATAAACCCAGGTTGTAGTGTAAAAGAAAATTTAGTTTAATTTAAATGTAAAATACATTTAAATGTTTACTGTAAGATTTGTTTTTGGATTTCTTCTATCTCTCTGTCTCTGTCTGTCTGTCTCTCTTGCTCTCTCTCCCTCCTTCCCTCCCTTTGTAGTAGTGGTGTTATTGAGGACTGAACCCAAGCCTTCCCAGTTCACTTTTCATTTATGTGTTTTCTTGCTTAGCTGGAAAGTTGCCCAAGATCTTTCTTGATTACTAAGTTTCCCAAGCTGGTCTCAAACTTCCCATCCTCCTGCCTCAGCCTCTCAGAATGCTGGGATTGCAGGTATTTACAGTATTTGACTTACTATACTTCCATCAGCTCCAAATGATACTTGATAAACTCTTAGGTTTCTGTATGTCCCCAGACTCTTTCTTTATTAAAAATATTTCTCTACATAGGTCTACATAGGTCCCTGATATGACTTGTGTCTCAATGTCTCCCCAAAGTCTTACAGTTGGGACTTATACAGAGGTGGCTGGATCTAGAGTGTGTGATGTTGGAGTTAAAGGTGTGTGATTACTAAATAAGTCCACTTTGTACTTTGGCATGTGCCTTACGCTGAAGTTGCTTGGGCTTGTTGTTTGTTACTCTCACTTACCTACTTGCCCCTTGACTATTTCTTTTGTGCAATACGCCTCTGTCACGCCACCCTACCTTGGTGACAGTCAACTCTGGATGGAAACCTCCTCAGACTGTGAGGTAAATAAACCTTTCCTCCCCTAACTTGTGGATATTGGGCATTTTGATTCAGCAATGAGCATCTGGGCAACTAAGATAGCCCTTTTCCAATATTTTTGCATGTCTTTGTTTATTGTATTTTTATACTAACTTAATGTCTTGCTCAGAGAAAGTTTTTACCCACCTCACCTAATAGGGGTCCTTTGCTGCTATTCTCTATTTTGTTCCTTCAATTTCTTATTTTGTAATACTTATCATAATTGCCATATTTTTTGATATTTCAAATACATCTAGATACATTTTTGGTCAAGAATAGAGGCATTTTAAGTGTAAGATATTTTCATTCTTTATTTCTTTTTCTCTTTCTACCTCTTTCTTCTCTATATTTTCTTTCTTTCTTTCTTTCTTTCTTTCTTTCTTTCTTTCTTTCTTTCTTTCTTAAATCCAGTATTTTTATTAGCTGGTGCAGTGCAATAACCACAGTAGGCATTTAGTAAACATGTGAATTATATCAGCATCATAATCTTGCATTTATTCCACAATTCTTAAATTTGCTACACTGCTGATTTTATTTTTGTCAATTTGTAAAATCTGCTTTTTCTAATGAATCAAATTTGCGTGTACATCATTTCCTAACTCTGTCAATTTACTTCACTCAATTAATTTACTTCACGTCTCTTTCTTATTTCCTTAAGAAGCCAATATTTTTCCCAAAAAATATATTTTTGAGCATATGATTCATTCTTTTCTATTGTAGTTCTTCCTGTAAGTTTTACGTGGTATAATTAGTATGTTTCATTCGTTCAACATTCTCATGGTCCTAACTTGCCTTTTGTTGTCATGTATTCATAGGTAAAAGATTACCAAATAGCACGATCAATAGGCTCTCACCATTTGTGTGAATGTTGTTAGAGCTTTCTTTGTGATACTAACCTGACAAGATGTATTATATATAAATTCTGCTTCCTTACCTGTCCATTCCACTCACTTGTTTATGCATCCACCCACAGTCTTCAAAGCTCTGCGAGTTTAGCAAAGCAACTTGCTACAAACTCTTACAGTAGAAGATCCTCTGCCTCTGCTTTTTCTCTTTTTGCCTCTAAGACATTTCCAAAACTATCAAGAATTAAATTTTTATACTCTAAACACTAATAAGGAGAAAGAAGTAGCAATTTATATTTTATAAGAAACTTGGAAAATTCAGAGCTTGTATTTCTGCTGATGATAGTATAAAACAAAGCCAAAACATAGCAGCAGACACAAAGAAGTGAAATGTAAGTGAGTTTTGTCAGATCTGAGATAATTTTAGGGAATCAGAAGCATGTACTATATACATGCTATATATAGAATATATATAGAATAAAATTTTATGCTATATATTTTAAAAAAAAAACTAATCCAGTCTACCCTTGTTCACATTGTTCTACCCCAATGAAGTTTACTTTCTACTTGAGGTCGCAAAAGGGAGCCCAAGGAAAGTTAAATACAGAGAATGAGATTGACTGTGTGTTTCCCTAAGCCTGACATAGTAGATCACCTTGGCTTGCTGGACCAGTATCAATGGAGTGCTTTTATGATGTATCTATATATGCTTATATTGAATACTCAACTGAAAAGTTTTCAAGGGGCAGAAGATGGGGACCGGTCTGCAGTCATGTTTGTGAGTGCCGGTTGTACCTCCACCTCCATCCAGATCCGTCCACCTTCTGGGTGTTTGAGCTACCCAAACACTTCTGAGTCTGAGGCATCTTCTGCCTAGTTCAACACTGTGAATGTTCATCCCATAACTTGTCGCAATATATCTCACTCTTACCAGAGTTACTCTTTGCAAGGCCACTCTGTCTCATCGATAACCACTCTAATTTATGCTGTGATGGTACATAGAGTACTGATATCCCTCCTAAATACAAATGTACTGAAGATTTCACATTTGATTCAAAAGAATAGTTAATGAGGGACATTGGACTGGATATTCCTCCTGCCATTAATTTCTAAACTACCAACTGAGAGGCATGACCTTGCTTTGGTCTCAGGATGAATGCAGAGGTTTTTTCTTTGGTTTTACTATATGGATTTGTACTTTGTAAAGAAAATGTTCTAACCACCTCTTTTTGAACTGATTTCTGAGAATATGGTAATGAAAAGTCTAAATGAAATCTAACTATTTGCTGGGAGAAGTCTGTATTGTCTTGAGAGAGAAAATTTAAAATTTCACTTGTATCATAAGTAATTTTTAAAAAATCTGTTACATTGCCTTGTGTCCATGTATAATCAATTTTCACTAGTTATTTTTCTATTTAATTTCAAGAACATTAGAATTTTTTTCTTTAATTGAGATTTCATTCTTGACTGAGGATTTTTCCTACAAAGTTTTTTTTTTTCCTATTATGATAGCAAGAAATTTGTTCTGGATCAATACATGCCACTTGCAAGTGCTATTGTTATAACTAATCATATCTTTTGTTTCTTTAAATTTTTCCATAAAAGTTGGTTCATAGGTTCATAGAGCTAAAATATCTCCCATGTTAGAGATACCTGTGTTTCCTCTTGCAAACAGTGCTCTAGACTTCACTATGCTAACATATAACACTGCCACTTTAATTTAAAACATAGCTTACTGATGCATGGGTTATGTTAATCCCTTTTTGGAGGCCATTCAGGAAAACAGCTACCCCTAAGATTTTTCCATTTGTTGCTGCAGTTTTAGAATGATTCTATTTCATTGAAGAAAAGTGGCTTTTATAGGAGGGAGCAGATTTGCCCATAAAATATTTTCTTCTTTAATCTTTACCCTATCAAAATGTTTGCTTCTAAAGTTTACAGATTTTAAGGTGATTTTCTTCATCTGTTTCACATAACACTGAAGTGTTGTTGTAGAAATGAGAAGTATGTGTTGGAAACTTAAAATACTTTCAATATGAAAGAATTGCTTTGAAGAAATTCTTCTATTTAGTGTTGAATATCATGCTCTAATTTCAAAGCTCAAGAAAGAGCTCTGCTTTTTTTTCCCCCTTTGGAAAATTCAGTGAGATCCTGGATTGTGATTTTGACTACAAAACTTACGTCTTCTTGTGTGGAAGTTTTTGAGGTTAGTTTGATTGAATTAAAAGGGATTACCAAAGATGGGAAAGTAAATAATATTCCAGTAAGGAAAAATAATAGGAAGGAATATATACAGTCTCCAAAAGTAAGGTATTATGTTATTAACATTTTTGTCATGTTCTGAAAACACAAAATGAGTAACAATTGTATAGAGATTTCAGTAACGATATAGAATTTATAAAAATAATCAACTAGTTTACTTTCCACATAATTAAACTTTTTAATATAAAATAGTCCATACATTTTTCTAGATTTATTGTTCCTAAATTTATAAAACTAAAATTTTGCAGCTTTGAGATATGCTTCTATAGGTAGAAAACAATGGCTTAAACCTCAATTGTATGTCCCTAAAATTCTGAATATCTTGTTTTCTTGAAAAAGTTTGAAAGTTCACAGATCAATATAGTATCTGTTAGATAAAATAATGAAAAATATCATTTTATAAATTTTAGGTCTTTCATCTGAGAGTGTGCTTGAATAGTCTTTGATATTTAAAAAGCACCTGTTGACATTTTTAGGCCATTTGCCATATATGATTGGCAGAATGTGTATGATTTCTCCCTAAAGTCCTGAAGTCAAATTCATTGTGTGAAAGGAGGAAGCTCCTTCACAGGAAATATATTTTTAAAATATTATTAAATTTTAAGGAATAATATACTTGTTTTAAAGGGCTTGTCACTTACTGGGAACAACTATTTTACTGGGAAGTTTTCTAAAATATCATTATACATTTTTCATAAATATGAGTTAATTTAAGATGTTGTATTTCAATGCCTCAAAGTTCCTCATTCATCAGCTTTCTCTCCACTGTTTCTATTAATAGTCTCATAGTTAAATGAAATAACAAAAGGATATGCTTCTTCCAACTGTGCTGCTTGGAGCACTGCATCTTTGTTTTGGGAATTCATATTGTTTTCCTCTGGATTTCACTTTATGCATATATATTTGTTATATTTATAATACAGTATACATAATATATATATATAATATATATTATATTCTTAACAGTTGTTTATATATAATATATATATATTATATATATTCTTAACAGTTGTTGAAAACATCACCTGCTGCTCAAAAAAGACAATATTTCACATTTAAAAATGGGATCTAAATGGAGGTTTGTATTTCAGTAGAAATGTATGTTTAAGCTACTAATTACCACTTACAGTGCTGTCCTTATAACATCTAAAAGCCCCTTGACTCTCTTGTAGCATTCAATCTAATTCTCTGCCAAGTGTTTCCAAATCTTATAATTTTTTCAAAACGGTTATGAAGATACTCGTTGTGATAGTATACACACAGTTAAATTGACAGTGATAAAACTGTGAGCGCAGATATTTCTTAAACCATAGAACTATATCCCTTAGCAATGAGAGCTCAATATGCTATATAGATGGCAAGCTCTATGCAGTTATCTCTATCATCAAGTGGGGGAGGCAAAGTCCTGAGAAATCTTACCAGGTATCACAAGAACATATGAATAGAGCTTATGTGTTTATCAAATAATGGTCTGACTAGATTCTGTTTGCTACAGCAAATATAGGGATGAAAGAAATATTATGAGCCAGGCATTGTGGCTCACTCCTATAATCCCAGCACTTGGGAGGCTGAGGCAGGAGGATCATTGTGAGTTCGAGACCAGCCTGGGCTACAAAATGAGCTCAAGGGCCTGAACTGCATGGTGAGATCCTGTCTCAAAAAGACAAAAAAAAAAAAAAAAACCCAAAACAAAACATTATGAATTAGGGAAAATGCAATTGTTAATTACTAGTCACATGCAAAGTCTCTGGTTGTATGTTTACATTGTCTTGATTTTTTTCTCAATGGCAATCACAGTTCATTATATTTAAATGTCATTAGTACATTTTATCATTCTCAAACTTCAATTTTAGCATATATTCTATGATAAAAAATGTACAATCCACTAATCATTTTATTGCCAAAAACTCTTACAAATGCTTTGTTCTTTGAAAGTGTATTTGCTTGGTGATTTGTGTAGATGAAATCTGATTTATCAGTAATACTTAGAAAATAGTCATTTTAAAAGATGGCCCAAGGATAATTATCTAGCTCTTTGACCTTGAACATCTTATAATCACAAGTCTCAGCTCTTTATACTACAATTAAACTTATTTAATTAGATATTCCTATTCTTATTGTTTTATACTGTTTTCCATTATCTCCCTCGATAGGTGCATTGCCTGGTTCACTTCTCTACTTCCTATATGCCAAAATTTGAATTCCTTTCTCTAAAACTGACATTTTCAGAAGACATTTCATAAAAGAATATTTAGCATGTATTCTTCCTTAATACCTTAGTTTGTAAATATCATTTCAGGCTATGCATTTTGCTTTCCTCTTAAAATACTGAAACTTACTTCATTGATGAGTGAGCAAAAAACAAACAAAAAACTCATCTAATCATTAATTCCACTGTCAGTCTTTAGGGAATAATTCTACATTTTATTGACAATCTAATTTTCTTGTACTATAGCTGCAAAATACTTTGTCATGTAAACATTATAAAAAGTTTATTTTGCCTTCTAGTGGATTTATCAATGAGAAAGTTACATGATGCATTATAAATTGAGACTTCTGATTGTCAGTACAGGTTACTTCAGTAAATACAAAAAAACAAAAAAATAAATTATTCTTATGTTTTCATAAGATTGTTATATAAATGGGTTGAGGAAGTCCCTGCATATAGGCCTAAAATTACCTTGTGCATTTTCACTTGATCGCAGTAGCCAGGACTGTAGGGCCTATAGGCCCATCAACATCAATCTTTAACACTTACACAAGAAATTATTTCAGATAGAGTCCAGATAAACATATATTTAGCCATTTAGTGACAATTTTGCATAGTCTTCAAACTGCTTCTAACAGTGGATAGATGTCATAAAACTGTTAGCTATATAAGATACCAAACCACCAGTGCCTTTCAAAACTCTGACCATGGCCTTAGAACCTCATTGCTGGTTTGCATTTACTGTACGCATTTGCCCTTATCCTTGAATCTCTTTTCTCTCTGGGGAAGTCCTTTGCCTTTTCCTTTTCTGAGTGGTGAATTCATGCTGCCACGTCTGTAAACTCTCTCCTGGAAGAGATTTCTTTATCATAAAGCCATGTGCCAACACTGTTTAATAAATCTTGCCAGTGGTTAATGACTCTTTTCATGTGGTGAGTCCAAAGCTCAACTGAAAATCTTTAAGCTTACCAAAAAGTTAATATACTCATTTCAAATTGCAGAGATTCTGCGCCTTGGTTCAACATTCAAAAGTTTGACAAGGAAGCCAAAATGTTGGACTAGAAACAAGCTGATTATTCCAGATTCTCTCACATATAGTCAAAACAGCTAAAACACAGTCACACAGTGAAGCAGGTGATGTATGGAATGCACTGAGGTTCAATATTAGACAGAAATTTGGAAAGACTCAGGAATTCAGGTTATCAAAAGAGGGTGAGAAGGAGCACATTGCCTCTAAATCCCTGACCTAGTTTGCAAGAGGAGTGGAAGAACACCATGGGTGAAAAAGAAAGAGAGAGAGAGAGAGAGAGAGAGAGAGAGAAGAAAGGAAGGGAGGGGAGGGGGGAGGGGAGAGGAGAGGAGAGGAGAGGAGAGAGAGAAGAGAGAAGAGAGAGAGGAGAGGGACAAGAGAGAGGAGAGAGAGAAGTGAGAGAAGAGAAAAAGAGAGAAACAGCAAAATCACTGTGGGATGGAGACAGAACAAAAAGCCATTCTAAATTTACTTGGTCTGTGAGCTATACAGCAGCCTATGCTTGAAGAATGTTTTCCATTTCTTAAATTTGTGGTGCTATGGCAAGGATCCATCTCATGAAGTTCACACAGGAGCTAACTACATTTTCCTTTTCTTGGAAGTCATGGCTGGTATTATCATGCTGTACTGATAGCATTTACCTTGTAGTCAGTCCTGTGTGGTACAACTGGAATGTCACTGAAACAGAGCCATGGAAGAATACATGCAATAGGTATGGGGGTCAGAAATATACAGTGAAATACAGTTTTCTTTTTATTTTAAAAGACTGGCAAGTTAGGTGACTGATTCAAGTAGAGTAAGACAGATAGTTCCTAACCTTTTTGGCATGAGATACCAGGTACTTAGAAGACAATTTTACTGTAGAATAGAGACAGATAGTTTTAGATAATTCAAGAGCATTATAATTATTTACTTTATTTATATTATTATTAGTGTTCAATATAAAGCAAAAACAGTTATATAACTCACCATCATAAAGAGAAAGTAGATCTGGGCGTCTTTTCCTGCAACAAGATGGCCCATCTAAGACTGATCTGAAAGAGTGACAAATGGAATGTATTGCTTAGGTAAAGTTTACTCCATAATTTTATTTTGGATGCTTTCACTGAAGAATGCATATCTTCATAGAAATGAAAGTGTAAGCAGGCTTTTGGTTGCTTTTGTTTCAATCTAACGACGTTATGCCTAGAATTTAATCTCGAACTACATGGAGATTTTAAATTGTTAAGCACTTTAAAAACCACTATCATTTATGTTCTCAAGTAGTTGATACTTTTCTAGCACTGAGTTGATAAACTTGGCTTATTCACAAGTGGGTTATGGATCTGTTACTTCCTACTTGGGGATCATTTGTGGTTGAGAAGTAATGCTCAAACTCTTTTGAAATCTGAGTTGTGATAATGAATGACCTGGAAGAAACAAGGAGTTAGCTCAGTCTCTTATTATCTTTCCTAATAGTTGGAACACATCGAAAAACCTCAATGTTCATTCATGGCCCCATCATTCTATTTGCCTTTAAATACAGGCTCTCTACCTAACAAATGAACACAGATACCTTTCTTCTCTGAAGTGCCAGATTGGGTTCATTGAGCAGATTGATCATGTCACATAATCTCAAGTTTTGTGGCCCATTCAGTGTCACTAAAATGTGCTCCCAGTGGTGATTGTTTTTTCTAAAATAAGTCTCCCAAACAGAGTTAATAATTTAGAAGTTCTGGACAGTGATCTACCTTTAGAAAACCACTTCACCTCTAAGAGATGCTGTAGGTGCCCTGAGTCCACTCTTCACTGAGCTGCTGTCACAGATGTGACTTCAGGACATGTTCTCTATATTGGTTGATAATTTTAATCACATCCTGAAAACCATTGTTAAACTCACATGACAGTTTTCAGCTAGTCAGCATTTCTTTATGGATAGCACAGGGCATAGATGACATCTCACATTCAGAAGTGACTGCTATGACACCCGTATTGAAACCGGAAAGCCAAGAAATCTGCTCATTTCATGCATGTGTCAACACAAAATAAACAATGTAGTTTTCCTGATATGTAATCATTCAAAGCATTGCATAATTCTTCAGCAGTGCTACTGATTGACAAAGTACACATTACACATCCTCCTGTAGAACATCCGGAAAAGTATTTCATACAAAACCAAGCATTGCTGCCTTGTCGTTCAAAACAGCATATTCATCAACCTGGATTACAAACTCATTCCTCTTCTCTAACAATTATGTCTCGACATTCTGTTATTTTATCAAATTATCTAGACATGATACTAACTAAAAAAGGAACCCATGACAACATCTGTGAAAAGCACTCAGGATCATACCTTCACTATAATTAAAGGGAATCTTAGATTTTGCAGTGAAGTTAGCACTAAGAGAACTGTCTCAGTGCAGACATTTTTGATGAAATGCTGGCCTCCAGTAATTGTTTCTGTTCTTTGCATTCACATGAATTTTTTTCTTTTGATAAACTCCAAAAGTTTGTCTTCTACCTTAGAATGCTTGGCCTCCACGTGGCAAAAAGGTTTTTAAGGGCTCCATGGCCTCCATGGATAGCCAATCTAAACATACACAAGTCAGCCTTGAGGAATGTCACCTTCCTCTTGTAAGGAAACTGTAATTAAAGTAGAACTCTAGGTGTGTTTTTCATAAATAGTTTTCTTTTTGTTGGCAGTTTTAGAGTCTTCTAACTTCTCTGCTTTGAGTATTTCTGAATTTTCAAAGAATCCAGGGACATTTGTTCCTTACTTTGGTTAGTGTTAGATTGTGAATTTATTAAAGCTGTGAATGAAACAAGCATGCAGTACAAGAAAAAAGCACAAATGAAAATAATAGATAACAGGTAGGCTACACATAGACTAAAATAAATGTGGGATTCTGAGTTAAACCCTGCAATTGCCTGCTCTGCAACTGGAACACATCAACTCACTTGCCACTGTGATGCAGGTTAATTGTCACTTGCTTCTTATGGATGGGGTTTTGGTATGAGTCTGCAAAAACTGATTTATAGTTTCTCTCTGCTAATGTTTATCTATATATTTGCCATTATTCCCTGGCAATGGCATCACTGCCACAGCTCCACCACAGATGATCAGGCAATGGATATTCACAAGAAATCCACAGTCTAGACTCCTGCCATGTGCATTCACAGGAGACTTTGCATTCTATTAAGAGATGAATGCCACTACTGATCTGAGAGATGAGTAAGCTGAGTGGTAATATGGGTGAGGGGAAGTGATTGTAAAGCACATGAGTTCTTGCTTGCTGGCCCTAGTTCTCCTGCTGTGCAACCCAGTTCCTTCCAGTCGGATAGCAGTGCATGATCTGGACGGGAGACAGCTGAATCAGGACACCGAGCAGATGCACATGATTGCATGTGGGAGCTGGGACAGAGAAGGCTACAGAAGTGAGTGCTAAAGGAATAATTGTACCCTCTGGACTTGGGAACATTCATTTCCATCCAGTCTAAGTATGCTTTTTAGTGAGTACCTGCCACTCAGATCTTTAACAGAGCTCTATGGTATCTCTTGAGAGTTCACTGGACTAATGTGCTTGAAATGAACTCCAGCTCATAAAACCTCTTTTTCTTTTCCTGTTACTTTGTACTGATGAGAATGAAGCTTGCAATCACTAAACCATCTATGGCCAAAAATCACCCCAGCTGTCATCCTACTAAACAATATCAAAGCAAAATGTGGTAAATGATTTCCAATTTGCTCTCCCTGGGGGATATACAGTCCCAGAAGACATGGGGAGTACAAATTGTCATGGATATCCATTCTTGTGCACATTTTCAACCAAGTCAAAAGACACATTTAATTCAATTTTCCTTAAAACTTTTTTTGGAGGGGGAAGAATTTGTTGACTAGTTTATGTACATACTTTTAGCCTCCCTTCTTAAACTTTACTTGTTTGTTACACTTTTTATGATTTTAATGATTTAATTTATTTATAATAATTGTATATTTTATTTTTTGATTATTAGCTTTATTTCCTTTTCTTCTTTCATGTATGTGCCTGTGCAGATGCATCTATCTGTTTGTGTGTGTGTGTGTGTGTGTACGTACGTGTACGCATGTAGCGCTGGTTTGACCCAGGGTTGATCTGCCACTGAACTACTTCTCAAGCCCTTTTTACACCTTGCTTTTTGAGGGTGGGGTCTCCTTAGGTTACTGAGGCTGACGTTGGTCTTGCAGTGCTTCGGCCTTTGCATCTTAAATGTCTAGAATGAGTAATATGCACCATCATGACCAGCATGTTTCCCCCTCATTTTTTACCTCTCTTCTACTTTCTCTCTATTTAAATTTTGAATAATGTTCAAAATCTTGCTTTCTACTTGATTTTGTCCATTTATTTTCTACAGCCTTAATTAATTATAAAAAGTTATTTTAAAAAGTGTTAGTTTACATTATTTCTGCCTCGTCATAACTTCAGTTGTGTTTTAGGCTGTGGAAGCAGTAAGGAGAATTTGGTTTTCACCTTTCCGCTTTATCCCATTCACAGTGTTTATTGTTATTACTATTATTCACTCGTAACATACTCCGTGGGACTGACGATTTGCCCATGGCACTATGAGTACATTGAATAGTGCTCTGACTGTGCCACACAGCCAGCCCATGTAAGATACAGTTCATCTGGTTCTACTTACAGCACAACCATATTCAAAGCTCTGAAAAATCTGTTCCTCAGGGAATAGGGAAGATTAAAAAAAAAAAAAAAAACGCAACAGCAAGGACCCAAGTAGGCATGACTAGGAGGAGCCTCAGGAAGTGCCCCTGGGATCTACCCCTCCAGCAGCAACATAGAAAAAACAAGAATCAGATGATGGAATTTCCCCAAAGTGGCTTCATCATAGGTCACCCCAAAAATCTTCTAGAAAATCTATGGTTGACATGATTAGAGAAGAATCACAGAGGGCATAACATATGTCATACAATCTATAAAACAAATTTCTCATCCCACACAAAATCCCAGTCTTGTGAGTTCTAAAGAGGAAAGGAACTCTGAGGATCAAACACAATACATATTGGGTCAAAACAAACTGAACACTATGCAAGAAGTAACACAAATTACATTATGTAAGCCCCTTGGAAATATATTCAACACTTCACAACAATCTAGTATCTCAGGACACATCCTAAACAGTAGGATGCTCCATAAAAGACCCTCACATAATAGTGGAAGAGATACCAAAGCCAACAGATACACAAATATGAAGACAGAAAAATATTTAAAAAGCAACATCAGTTTACAATTCTTTAGTAATTGACTACAAAGATATTAAAGTGAATGAAATGTCAGATGAAGTTAAGAATGATTTTTTAAAAGATCTGTGCACTCAGAAGTAATGCAGGAAGACAAATAGAACAAATTAAACAAGAAAAGTGAGAGAGAGAGAGAGAGAGAGAGAGAGAGAGAGAGAGAGAGAGAATGAATCTTGGAAATGAAAATATTCCAGGCATGGTAGCATATATCTGTAATCCCAGTACTCTGGGAGGATTTGTATAAAGAATGCAAGTTTGAGCCTGGCCCAGTCAACTTTCAGACTTAGTCAAACAATGTGTCAAAGTAAAAAATAAATTAAATAAATAAATTAATTAATTAAAAGGGCCGAAGATGTAGCACAGTGTAAAGGCCCTTGGTTCAATACCGAAAGCTATAAAAACGAAAGAAATATCAAGAGAGGAGAGAAAACAGAACAGGAAAATTCAATAAGATAAACTAAAATTCAGTTTAACGTTTCACCAGGATCAAACAACAGACAGAATTTGTAGGTTTGAATATGATGGTGATAAATTATTAATACACTCAGGCAGTAATATAAAAATATGAAACTATGAAGTACATGTGTAAGGCTTATGAAAACCAACTGAAAGACAAGAACTGTAAATTTTTGAAATACACATGGATACTAAAGATACATACTAAACGGAGTGAAATAACAGCAGAAAAATTCCTAAATTATGAGAAAGCCATATCAAGGAACAGGAGGTATTTAGCACCCAAAACATTTCCTCTCATCATAATTTAGTTAAAACACCAGCAGTATTTTGAACCAAAAAAATAATATTAAAAACATGAGAAACAATTGCTCAGTCAACTCTAGAGGCAAATTCATCAAAACAATGGCATATTTCTCAGTAGAAACTCTAAAAGAAAACAACTCACACAAAAGATTTTTATATGCAGCAGAGTAATCTTTGAAAATTGAAACAGAAATAAAGGTTTCCATAGATAAGTTTTTAAAAAATTCACCAAGTCTAAGTCTGCATTGCAGAAGATATTTTAAATTATGCTAATACAGAAGAGAAAGAGTGGATGGACAAATAAGAATTAGGGAAAAAATCAAACTTCAGAAAAACAACAAAATGGCAGAAATTTGTCAGTGCTAATCAATAATAGCTCATTAATGTAAGTGGTCTTAATCTACAAACTAAAACCTATGGAATTTCAGATATTTTATAAAAAACAAATCCTGGCTTCCTGCCGGAAGCACATCTCCTTGGAATAGAGTAAAAATAAAAGATAATAAAAAGATATTCCATGCAAATGAAATCTGAGTAAATGAGGATGATCATGTGTGTATCTCACAAAGCAGATTTCAAGTCATATTTTTTTGAGACAATGTTACTACACCCAGCTTAAATCATATGTATTTCAAAGAGGTAATGAATGCCACTAAACATTATTAAATGCCAGGCGTGATGGCGCAGATCTGCAATCTCAGCGCTCAGGAGGCTGAGGCAGGAGAATTGTGGCAAGGTTGAAGCCAGCCTGGTTTACAGAGTGAGTTCAAGGGCAGCCTGAACTACATAGCAAGACTCTATCTAAAAAACAAAAATGAAACTGCGTTTCTAAAAGGAACACCAAAAACATATAATAATTGAAAATTCCTGTTCACTACCAGAATCAAGGGACAGATATATATGTATGGCAAAGTTATAATGATAATGAGGATTTTGATGAGTATTTCTATCTTTAGATCACAATACATGATAGCCAATATTTGAAGGGTGAGACATTCAATGTTTCTCATGGTTTTAGAGCATTCAGTTTATAGTAAGGCAGAAGCTCAAAGGCAGACACATTTTGTCAGAAGGATTTGGCAAAATAAAAAAGCTATTTCATTGCCATCATAAAGACAGGAAAGTAACAGAGCCAGACAGGAAGTGATCAGGAAATATATAAAGTACCTGTGATCACCAACTGTATTGACATGCAATGATTGACAGTTACAAAGAATGGCAGAGTAGCCCTGTCTCAGATAGGTCATCCAGATGAATAATGAATAAAGATAAATTTCAATATTTATCAAACAAACTGAATGACTACAAAATATTTAATCCAACATATCAAGAACACACATTCTTTCAGCAGTTTATAAGTCCTGTATATTATGGAACATATTTTAGGTCTTAAAGTAAGTCTTATAGAAGTTTTTAGATAATTGAAACATTTTGCCAGATCACAATGGAATGAAATTAGAAGCAAATAGCAATAGAAGTCAGAGAAACTATACAAACAGATGGAGATTGACAATTTACTTTGAAAAAACGAGTCGTTTAACAGATAATGGGGGAAATTAGGAGAATTCCTGAAATCATAGATGGGAATAGAAACTGGTGGAACCACTGAGGAAATCAGTAAAGAAACTTTCCAAAAGAAAAACTGAAAATCAAAATTCTATTCAGCTCAGGAAACAGGAAAATAGATCTTTTACAAAAGGACAGGAAACCAAGAAATGGAGAAAGTGGAGGACAGAGTGCAGGATAAAGGGATAAAAATAAATAAAAGATGTATTATGTACATGGATCAAATCCCCATGGTTACCATAATCATCATGCACTTCAAACATGTACAAATAAAAATTTAAAAATAGAAAAACCGAAATAATTCCAGGAATCAAATAAACATGGAAACCAAATGTCAGGGTCACTAGAATACAGTGAAGGCAACACGAAGATAAAAGTTTTTAGCTGTGTGTGCCCACATCACAAAATCAGATACATCTCTAAGAAATATCTAACAGTACATCCCAGCATTTTAGGAAAACAAGAACAAACCTAACTTTGTAGAAGGAAAGAAACAAATATGATCAAAGAAGGAAAGAAACAAATATGATCAAAGCATACCTAACTTTGTAGAAGGAAAGAAACAAATATGATCAGAGCAAAAACTAATGAAATAAAGAATAAAAGAACAATACAAAAACTGATAAAACAAAAAAGTTGATTCTTTGAAAAAAATGAAAAAAAATACAAACACTTACCTATTTTAACCAAAATGGAGGGAAAGTCAGTGATGCTAGAAATATGAATGACCTGCTTGGGAAAGCAGTGAATTGAGCCAGTCCAAGGGAGTGACACTGTGGCCCTATTCACTTTCAGTCTTTTAGGGATGTAGTCTTTTAGGGATGGGGCATACAAACCCATTGGAAATCGCACTTTACCTTAAGTTATTTCAGGTCCTAGAGATAAGAGTCATGAGATTACATATTTGTCCTAGTTTTCCAATTCCTTTTCATCTTCCTTTTTCTCTTTTTTTGGAATGAAAATGTTTGTCCTGTGCCACTGTATATTGGAAGTATTTAATGTTCTTTTAAAATTTTTTTACAAGAGTTCACAGCTAAGACTTTGCTTTGCATTTCACAGGACAGTTTGAGTTTGGATGTTTCAGCAGAGCTGGAACTGTTAAGAATCTTAGCTATAGACTAAGTGTGTTTTATGTGATGTGATGGAAATGAGCCTTTCTGGTGGAAACGGGAAGGAAGTGATGGTTTATACTGAAAATATCTTCCAAGAGTCTTGCGTGTTTGGAAAATGATTAGATCGTGGGAAAGTTGTCTATACCCATCACTGCATTCGTCCATTCCTGTTACGGGCTCTGCACGGCTCTGTACTGCTCTGCTGCTTGCTGGCTGCTATAGGCTGAGGACCTTTCCTCCACCGTGCCAGTCTGTTACGTCACTTCCTCCACCGTGCCAGTCTGTTACGTCACTTCTAATTTTGAGCCAGCTAACCATTGAGCAAACCTCTAAATTCTACAAGCCAAAATTAAACTCTCGCCTTTTAAGCAGTTTGTGTCAGATATTTTGTCCCAATAACAGGAAAGCTGATTAATATGAACATTAATAAAATTTAGACGAAAAATTATATATTTCAATTGATGGCACTGTCATTCACAGATTATTTTGACAATTTCTACTCTAGGAAATTGAAAAATCTGGAGGAAATGGCTAGATTTCTAGATCTATACAGCCTACAAAAATTGAACAAGGAGGATATAAAACAGCTAAAGAAATCAATACCTAGCAAGGAGATTCAAACAGTTATAAAAATTCTTCCAATAAAGAAAAACCCAGTATCAGACAGATTCACTGCTAATTTTCACTAGACCTTTAAAAAAGATCTAGCACCAAATGCTTCTTAAAACATTTCAAAAATTGAAAGGGCAGGAACACTTTCAAGTTTGTTCTAGAAAGACTCTGTCTTCATAATATTAAAATCTGATAATTGAACTACAAAGAATTAAATCAATACCATAGACCCACATCCTTGATGAATATGTACACAAAAATCTCAATAAAATATTTTCAAATTGAGATCAATAATACAATAATAAGGTCATACACCATAATCAAATTGGTTTCATTTCAGAGATGCAAGAAATTTTCAACATGTCCAAATTAATAACCAAAATGTACCACACAATTAGAACCAGGAATAAAAAAATAACTTGATAATTTCAGGGTTGTTAAATGATGATCCCAGGGTGATTAAATGACCTTCAATCTCTCTTCATGTAAAATGGCTTGATTATATCAGTTATACAAAATTTTACCCCAACATTCTGGAAGCTTTACAGGACAAACCCATAGCCTACATCATAATGAATGGGAAAAGCTGACAGTATTTCACTTAAAATCAGATGAGTGACAAGGATGTCCACTCATTACATTTTCAATATAATTCTTGAAGTTTTGCTTGCATCAATTAGGCAAAAGCATAAAATAAAAATGGATAAAATAGGAAAATGAGCCATTATCCATGTTTGTGGACAATATAGCCTTATATTTGCAAGACCCTGAAGACTCTCCCAGGAGACATTTAGCTTTCATAAACAAATTCAGCAATCTAGCAGGATACAAAATTGACATTAAAAAGTCAATAGTTTTTTGTTCTTGTTTTTGGTTTTTGGAGACAGGTTCTTGCTAGGTAGGTCAGACAATCCTTGAACTCACTATGGAGTCCAGGGTAGCCTCAAATTCATGCCAATCCTCCTGCTTCAGCCTCCCAAATACTGGGATTACTAGTGTGTGTCACCACACCCAGATAATAGTTTGTTTTCTTCTGGGTAATAGTTTTTCTATACACCAATTCTGAACCTGAGGGGAAAATCATACAAATAATTCCATTTCTCTTAGGAGAAACAAAAATGAAAACCTAAGAATAAATCTAATCAAGGAGATAAATGATTTCTACAAGAAAAATTTTAGAATACTAAGAAAAAAATTGAAGACACTGGAAAATGAAAAGATCACCTTTAAGAATTAACAGAAACATTACTGAGATTTCATCTCACTCTGGAAAGAATATTTACCATCAAGAAATCAATTGATAACAAATGTTGACAAGGCTGTGGGGAAAAAAGAACACTGCTCCACTGTTGGAGTGTAGACTGGGCAGCCACTCTGGAAATCAGTATGGAGATTTCTCAGAAGACTAGGATTGGACATTCCATTCAACCTGTTATTCCTCTCCTGGTATTTTCCTAGAAAAACTGAAAAGTTCATGTCACAGTGATATATGTGCATCCAAGTTCATAGCAACTGAATTTGTAATAGCTAAATCTTGGAAATAACCAAAATGCCCATCAACTGGAGAGTGAATGAAAAAGATGTGGTAGTTTTATACAATGGAATATTACTCAGCTATAAAAAAGAATGATCTTGAGGCCTTCATAGGCAAATGGAGACAACTTGAGACTATCCTCCTAAGTGAAATAAATAAGAATCATATTTATAAATATCACACTGTGTCTCTAGTGTAAAAAGTTATAAGAACTGTAGGAGTAATAAAACCCAAAATGTGTAATTGCTATTGTAAAAAAGAGAGGAAAAGAAAGTGCTCTAAAGGATATAATGGCATGATTGTTTAACTGTGTAAGATAGATAACCATATTACTAAGTTTTTGTTGGATCATTGAACAGAACTGTTTCTAGTCTCGCTGTTTAAATATCCACTTTCTATGCTTTAATTTTGTAACTGGGACAACTATTTCCAAGAACACAGTATGTAGTTTGTCACCTAGTGATTTCTTAGTGTTTTTTTTGAAATTCTGTATTATTTCTACCTTTTTTCTATTTTGTTTTTTTCTCTTTAAATAAAATTTTATATATATATATATATATATATATATATTTCTAAGAAGAAAAAAAAGAATTAGCAGAATCAATATCATTAAAGTGACCAATTACCAAAAGTGATCTACACATTTAACATAATCACTGACAAAATTTCAAACATGTTGTTCACAAATCTAGAAATACAATCTTGAAATTCTTTACAATAGACATGTTTACCTTTCAATATTTCTAAAATAAGAAGACTTTTTACTTTTAGTGTAATCTTTTAAAAACTGTGTGAAAAGGAAGTTGTTCTAGTACTAAAAGTAAACAAAGACATATGTCTATACAACTGATATGTTTCTTATCCTCATCAATCATATAAAAATTTCTTGGAAGAGGAAGCTGTGGGGAGAAATATATGGTGCTCAGTGTGTAGTTTTCAAGGAGTTTTATATGATGCATCCTCTTGTGTTCCCTTTTTTGAACAAATAGGATCAGGACTAAGGAAAACAAACTAATTTATTATCTCATTTTTCATCTATGAACAAAGATTCCCAAAAAGAGTATGGAAAGTGTACATAAAATATCTTCATTTTCTACCCAAACTCATCCATCTGTGAAGTGTAGCAGAGCAGAAGTCAAATTCTTCTACTCGTGGAAATGCTGTCATGGAAACATTTGGTAGTAGTTTAAGATTATCTCACAGTATTAGAAACAAGAGCCTTCATATAAAAATGGTAAATCACAGCATATTTTGTATTACCTAAATGAACTTGAGAAGACTTATCAGTATTTCTATTCTTATGTTACATCTTCATTTATTATAAAAAAATAAAATCTGCCTCAGAATTCATTAAAAAGATGAACTTGATATCTAACACTTTTAGAAATAATGTAGTGATTATATGTTAATAGTAATGGCAGAGTATCACTGAGTTATAAAGTATAAATTTGAAATGTTTTCAGTGTTTTTGTAAGACGCTGCTTATTTCCTGACCATAATTTTTCTTGACCATACCCTTATGCCATGATGTTCCTGCCATTAATCCAGCCTGTCACAGATTGAAACCTTTGAGACTGTGAAACAAACAAACCATTTTGTCCCTTAAGTTGTGGGTATTGGGTCTTTGGTACCAGAAATGGGAAAGCTAATATAGAAAATTGTTACTGGACTGAGGCTAGAGTTTTAAGTATACTTGGTAAGTATATCTGAAAGTATACCTGAGATATATCTGAAAGTATACCTGAGATATACCTGAAAAAGCCTTTGGAAGAGGTTTGGAGTTTGGAAAGGTTTGGAGATTTGGGTTAAACTCCAAAGAACAATGTAACAGAGCTCAGTGTGTGATTCTTGCTGGAGCTCAGCAGAACTAAATGATGATAGGTGTGTGGACAATAAAATAAGTGTCAGATTCAGACAGTTTCAATTAGGAAAGGAAAATCTATTGACAAGATAACCAAACAGCATACATTTTACACTGTGGGAAAAAACTGTTCACTCTTCTGTCCATGTGCTGAAATTTTGCAGATGTTGAAATTGATAACAGTGGACTAATTTATCTGGTAGAGAAAACTTCAAGATAGCTCAGTATTCTAACTGGGGCATCGGTACTGCTGGTTAATTTTAGCCACATGTATGTAGAACAAAAAAACAAAACAGAAATATTTTAAAATTTTCCAAAAGGAAACTTGGGGATAACACACTATTGCTTTTTATCTTCTTATTGTTCACTTTGAAATGGAAATGTTTCCACATTGAACTATTGTATATTGAAAATCTGTAACCTAATTTTACAACATTCTTCTAAGAATTTGCCTTGAGTCACAGGAAGACTTGGATTTGGACTTTTGAAAACTGCTAGAACTGTTCCAATTTGGGGGAAGAAATTATTTCAGTCCATTTGTACACAAACTAATGTACCATGTTAGGTGATATTATTAATTTATTACTGTGTTTATTTGGAGTTTAAATATGGTATAACAATGTTAGCATAAGTGGATAGATGACAGGATGTGATGATTAAGCCAGTTTTATTTCTAAACTGGTTTGGGAGTTGTCATTGAGGTTAGTAACACACAGTTCTGAGTGTTTCTGAGTGGGTCATGTTTTATGGATTCCTGAAGTGAAGCACACTTCTGGTCGTAATATTAAGGGTGTATGCTGAGATAATTGGCATGGAGACCTGTACTGGATGTGATAGGTGTCAGATGCAGCAGCAAGGAAGAAGGTTTAGTCTTGCATAGAGCAAGCAAGCTCAACTCTTCGGCGGCTGCACTTTTGTTGCTGCCTCCTCTAAGACAAAAAGCTATAGATTTTTCTGAGTTTGAACCCAGAATTGCACCACAAACTTTCCCAGGAACTTCCAGGCCTTCTGTTTTTATTTCAGGATGCACCATTAGTCTCACTTCCTAGAAGGCTTTCAGTTTCTTGGATTAAACAGCTGCTGATTATCCTGGATCTCTGGCATACAGATCACCATTACTGAACCATACCACTTCTGATCCTTTAAGCTAATCTAATCAATCTCACTTTTGGTTATATATGTGTGCTGTAAGTTGTACTTCTTTAGAGAACTCCACTACAGATTTATTCACCTTTTTTCACTGGTTTATTTTTAGACTTTCTTTATTTCTCAATACATAAAAATAAATCAATGTACTTACACTATCATTTATTTTCTACTTCAAAAATCTTTGTTACCAATTTCTATGTTTTCTAATACTTTCTCTTTACTTATAGTATACTGCATTCCACTTGTAATTTTTAATTAGAACAGGTAAATTTGATGGACAATACTAATATCTAACTCTGTAACAATTTTTGTTTTGGAACCATAATATCCTAACTTTTTTCTATGAAAATTAATTCATTCAAGTTCAGAAAAAATGAAATTCATACATTTTCCTATATTATTTAACACACACACTCTCTCTTTTGTTGTATGTTAATAGTGCTATTAATTACTACACATTTTTGCACACACACAGAAATGAAATGGTACTTCCAATGAGATTGTTGTATATTTCATTGGATCAATATAGTAGATTCAATTTATTAACCCTCCTTATAATTGGTATAATAAAGATATTTCATATATTTTCAAATCTATTCTACCAATTTGGATGATTTTTACTATTTTAATTTATTTTCTATATAGAGAACAGAAAAATCAGTGTTTTCAAGTTAGCATGCACTTATGTCTTTCTGCTTCTGTAACAGAGACCAAATAATGAAGTGGTTAGTAGAATAAGTATTTTCATACATATTCCTTTTTATCTATTCCTATAAAAAGCACAACAAACAAATGTATTAGCTAATAGAAAAAGACAAAAAGATAGAGTCTTAGCAAAAGCACTCATGGTCCTAAATACTCATTCCTAATTTTAGCTAGTAATAAGCCTATCTGCTAGCTTTAAAACACGAGTGATATATATTTTCTGTCATTCATGTGGTTCTTTTTAATAAAGTGACTCACCTCTTCCACAGCAAAACAACTGGGTGTTTGTCTTTTTTCACCTAGGTGAGAAGTTAAGTTATTATTGGCTACTTGGCAATAATACTTATGTATTCCTGAATTTGTTTATACTTGAGGAGAGTAGTAAAAGAGGCCCAAATAGAGTTGCTGAATAGAGAAACAGCAACTTATGTTTGCTACAAATATCCCATACATTATAGGAAGCATAAATTTACTTACAAATATGAATGTTACTTATTTTGGATATAACATTCACCAAGAAAATATCAGTACTAATGGAGAGACAGAGTCACTAAGAAATTAAATATTTTTTGAATGCTAGTAAGTGCTTAAGAATTGTCAAATGGCCCTCCACTGGGAAGATTAGGTAAGCCTGTCGCAGGCCTCAGCCTCCTAGGACCACCACTGCTGGGCCCACCTCTCTACCAAGAACAAAATGTAAGCCTGCTACAAGCCTCAGCCACCTAGCACCACTGCCGCCGGGCTTGCCCCTCCAACAGTAATATTGGGGAAGCCCACTGCAGGCTTTAGCCACATTGGACTGCCACTGCTGGGCCTGTCACTCCACCTGGAACATCAGGAAAGCCCGCCACATGCCTGAGCTGCCTTGGACTGCTGCTGCTGGGCCCGCCCCTTGGGGAACTCACCCACCTCCTGAACCTAGTACTGAAGTTGATTTTTGGATCCAACCCCCTTGTCCCAGAACCTTGGAACACAGTGGATTACCATGCTGGATGGATGAGAGACTCAGGAGCAATTCACCCAAACAAGACCTCAGCAAGCTCCAGTCAGTGTGTGAGTTTGCCCCTAAAATAGAGGTCTGCAGTAGGTAAATAGCAGTGGAAGTAAAACTCCCTCCAACAGTAAGACTTTGATGAACCTGGTTAATCCCCTCTTCCACACAGAGAACATCAGACAATTGGGGAGTATGCCAATAAAGTCCCACCAACTCAGAGAAAATTAAAAGAGCTTATGAGACCCCAATGATACAGTAAGGCCTCAGCTGACACAAACACTATAACTAAGGAGATCTGATGACCAGAAACAACCTGAAGATATAGCAACAACAAGAACTAAGAGTGACCTCCTCAATACTTCTAGGCTAGTTAGCCCAGAAAGAATATAAGACTTACCCAACAGGCATTGTAGGAGGAATTCAGGTGACTGGATCTCCTCTTAATTGTGGTACCTAGCACTTGACAAACATCAACCACACAGTAGGACCCTAAAATTCACACTATGGACAGTTGTGACTATTGGGATAGAAAGAACAAATATATACCCCAAAGGTGAAAATGACTAAACAAAAAGACAAAATGCAATATCAAACATCTAGTCCATCAGGAGCAAGTACAGATGACAATGAAATAGAGAGATTTAAAAGTCATACACCACAAATCTCTGAAAAGATAGCAAATGAAGTAAAGAAACAAATCCATGAGGCTATAGAGGAACTCAAATTAGAAATAATGTCTTATGTAAAGACAGAAATAACAACCTTAGTAAATGAGTTGCTCAACACACCTAGAGAAGAAATAGATTAAAAAAAAATACAGGAGCATGGGAAATTGATTGAGACTGAATGAACAAATGCAGAAAACAAGCAGAATCCATGAAACAAATTCAAAATATCCAAGAAAAAAAATTGTATTGAAAGCTGGAGAAACCATTTAAATTAAACTGAAGATAGAATTTCAGATCTTGAGGATAGGATTGCAGATAGCAACCATGAAAGGGTAGAACTTATAAAAACAACAAAGCAGCATGAAATGAAAATCCAGCAACTTTAAGATGATGCCAGGAGAAACAATATAAGATTAATAGGTATCAGTTAGGAGGCAAGATTCAATGCAAAGGATATATCTAAACTGTTCACAGATGTATTGCAGAAAATTTCCCAAACATGGGGAAAAAATCTGATATACAAATAAGTGAGGCATATAGAATGCCAAACAGTCACAACCAACATAAATCTACAACTAGACATATAATAATTAAGATCTCAGACATACAGCATAAAAACAGAATGCTAAAATCTGTCAGAGAAAAGACATAACTCACCTAACAAGGAAAGCCTATTAGAATCACAGCAGACTTCTCAGCAAAGACCTTCAGGTTAACATGAGCTTGGAGTGAAGTATTTCAAGCCCTAAAAGAAAACAACTTTCAACCCAGACTGATGTACCCAGAAAAACTGTCTTTCAAATTTAATGCAGAAACAAAATACTTCCATGACAAAGAATAACTGAAGAAATTCATGTCCACCAAACCAACCTTAGAAAGAGTGCTGAAAGACATACCATATAGAAATAAAAATGAGCAAACTCTCCAGAACAACAGCATAAAATCACTAGACTGGACAAGAAATTAAACAAGGGAGAAAAGCAGGAAACCAATAGGAACACAACATGGCAGAGTCAAACCAGTACATATCAGTGATATCCATAAATGTAAATGGGTTCAATTCACCTAGCAAAAGAAACAGATTGAATGAATGGATCAAGAAACAGGATCCCACAATATGCTGTATACAAGAAACACATGTGACTCAAAAAGAAACTCATAGGTTAAAAGTTAAAGGATGGAAGACAGTATTCCATGCAACAGGAATTCAGAAAAAAGCAGGGGTAGCTATTCTGTTTACAGACAAAATGAACTTCAAACTTAAAAGGATTAAAAGAGATAAAGAAGGCCACTACATATTTATTAGTGGAAAACTACAAGAGGAAGAACTAACAATTATAAATATATATGCACCAAATACAGGAGCACTCAACTATATAAGACAAACACTAGTGGACATGAAAAACCAAATACACAAGAACACAATTGTAAAAGGACACCTTAACACCCCACTGTCACAAAGAGATAGGTTAACTAGACAAAAAGTAAGCAAAGAAATAATAGAACTGAATCACACCTGTGAGCAAATGGACTTAATGAATTACAGTGTTCCACCCAACCACATCAGAATATACATTCTCAGCTGCACATGGGATATTCTCCAAAATAAACCATATATTAACCCATAAAGCATTCTTAAATGGACTTAGTGGATTGCACAGTGTTCCACCCAATCACATCAGAATATACATTCTTCTCAGCTGCACAAGGACCATTCTCCAAAATAGACCATATATTAACCCATAAAGCATTCTTATCTAAATGCAAAGGGAGTGAAATTATCACATGTATATCTGATCATAGTGCACTAAAATTGGAAACTGATGGCAAAAACCCTGCAAAACCTGGATAAATACATGGAAATTAAACAACAACATTCTGAATAACCAGTGGGTTACAGATGAAATTAAAGAGGAAATAAAACAATACCTACAATAAATGAAAATGCAGATACAACATAACATAACCTATGGGATGCAATGAAAGCAGTCCTAAGAGGGAAATATATAGCAATAAATAGTTACATCAGCAAAAGGGAATGAATAAAATAAAAAGCAAATGCTACATCTCAAGCTTCAAGAAAAGGAAGAGCAAGTTAAACCCAAAGCTGATTTAAGAGAGGAAATGGTAAAGAATAAACCAGAAATTAATGCATTTGAAACTAAAAAAAGTACAAAGAATTAATGAATCAAAAAGCTGTTTTTTGAGAGAATAAACAAAATTGATAAACCCCTAGCCAATCTTATCAAGATAAAGAAAGAAAAAAACTCAAATCTACACAATAAGGACTGAAAAGAAGGAAATTACTTCAGCCCCCATGGAAATTCAAAAGATCATGAACACCTACTTTGAAAATCTCTACTCACATAGGGTGGACAACACAGAGGAAGTGGACAGATTTCTAGGAACATATGAACTAGCAAAGCTCAACCAAGAAGATATAGCAATTTTGAATAACCCAATATCAGCTACTGAAATTGAAAACATAATTAAAAACTTACAACAAAGAAAAGTCCAGGTCTGATGGATTCACAGCTGAATTCTATAAAAAATTTAGAGAAGATTTAATGCCAATACTCCTTAAACTTGTCAATGAAATTGAAAGAGAAGCAGTCCTCCCTACCTCATTCTTGAAGGCAAGTATTACTCTGATAGCAAAACCAGAGAAAGACCCAACCAAAAAGGAGAACTATAGACCAATCTCACTAATGAACATTGATGCAATTCTGGGCAACAAAGTCAAGACAGGAGGCATCTCAATTCCTGACTTAAAACTATGCTACAAAGCCACAGTGATAAAATCAGCATGATACTGGCAGAGAAATAGACCTGAGAATCAAGGGAACAGATTAGAAGATGCAAGCACTACTACAAAGAAACTCAATCAACTTATATTTGACAAAGGAACTAAACATGTTCACTGGAAAAATGATAGCCTCTTAAATAAATGGTGTTGGAAAAATTGGCTTTCTACATGCCAAAGACTGAAACTAGACCCATGCCTATCACCATACACTAACTAAAATCAAAATGGATCAAGGGTCTAAATGTTAAAACAGAAACACTAAATCTACTGGAAGACAAAGTAGTAAAAAATCTTGGAGACATAGGGGTTGGGAGAGAATTCATGAATAAAATGCAAACCGCATGGGAAATACTTCAAAATATCAACAACTAGGATTTCATATTACTAAAAGTTTTTGTACTTCAAAAGAAATCACCAACAAGGTGAAAAGAAAACTCACAGAATGGGGAGGAATTTTAGCCTACAATCCCTCAGACAAAGGACTTATGTCCAGATCATATAAAAAACTGAAAAACATCAAGTCCCTGAAATTCAAAGACGCTCTCCAAAAATGGGCATTGGAGATGGAAATGCAGTTCTCAAATGAAGATATACAGTTGACAAATAAACATGAAGAAATGTTCACCATTACTGGTCACTCGAGAAATGCAAATTAAAATAGTACTGAGATTTCATCTTACCCCGGAAAGAATAGCTGCAATCAATAAAACAACTGATATCAAATGCTGGCCAGGCTGTGGGGAAAAAGGAACAGTTCTCCTGTTGGTGGGGGTGCAGACTGGTGCAACCACTATGGAAATAAGTATGGAGATACCTCAAAAAACTAGGATTGGAAGTTCCATTCCATCCAGCTATTCCCCTCCTGGGTATTTTCCCAGAAAAATTGAAAAGGTTATGACACAGTAATATATGTTCACCCATGGTTATAGCAGCACAATTTGTGGTAGTGAAAATCTTGGAAAGAACCAAAATGCCCATCAACTGCAGAGTGGATGTAAAAGATGTCGTATTTTTATATAATGGAATATTACTCGGCTATAAAAAATGATCTTAAGGCCTATATTGGTAAATGGAGGCAACCTCATTAGTGAAATAAACAAGACTCACATTAGTAAATATCACATGTCTCTCCAGTATAAAAAATAATAATAATGGACAGAATAATAATATCTAAAAAGTATAATAGATATAATAGATATTGTAAAAATGAAAGGGAAGGAAATTGCTCTAAAGGGATATAACAGCATGTATAGTGTGTAAAATAGATGGCCATACTTCTGAACTTAGATCACTGAACAGGAGAGTTTGTACTGTCAATGTTTGAGTGTCTAAGCTCATTTTATGCTTAGATTTTGCAACTCTAACAACCATTGTTAAGTTGATAAGATATATCAACTAGTGATTTTATGATGTTAATTTTTTTAAACTCTGTATTCTACTTTTCTTCTTGTTTTTTCTGTTTTTAAAAATTTTCTTTTCTTTCTTTCTTAAAATAAAAGAAATTTAAAAAGAGGAAAGGAAAAGAAAGTGCTCTCGAGGATATAGTTAGATGTATATTTAAGTGTGTTGGATTGATGACCATATTGCTGAGTTTTTGTTGGATTGTTGAACATAGCTGTTTGTAGTCTCACTGTTTGAATGTACACTTTTTGTGCTTTGGTTTTGTAACTTGAACAACTATTTCTAGGAGGGCAGTGTATGGTTTATCACCTAGTGATTTCTTACTTTTTTTTTTTGAGTTCTGTATTGTTTCTACCCTTTTTTATGTTTTGCTTTTTTTTCTCTTTAAATAAAATTTTAAAAAAAGAATTGTCAACTGACCTTTTAAAAAGGTGGAGATTTAATATGATATTATCTTCATGACCAGTGGTATCCACAACATGGGTGAAAGAAAACTCTAATCTGCATAGGTGAGCCTTCTCAAAGAAGATAAATAATTTAGGGAATTGTAATGGATCCAGGCAGAGAAGATATTTTCAGGAGCTAAGTGAGGAGACAGATGGAACAAAAAGCTAATATGGAGAAGGCATTGTGTTCCAGGTCTGAAAAGAGGTTCGAGGTCTTGCATGTTATCGTGAGGATGAACAACTTATAAGAAACAGAAGCAGAGGTCATACTAACATCTGCACAGATAAAGCCAAGGATAGTGGATATGAAGCTATAAGTGTTAAAGGAAATTTTTTTTCACTATAATCTTTGAGAATCTGGGACTTCTACTGGGTTTGAACTGTGGCAACATGAAGGTAAACAAAAAGAAAGCTTTGGGGCTCATTTTTCCTTGTAGATGTGAACCACAACTGGTAACGTGAACTCCATTATTCTTAAAACAACTATTCTAGAAACTGAAATTCATTTTGCTCTTCAGTCTGTCTTTTCACCTTGTAATTGCTAGGTGTACTTGTTGATAATAGCATGACCCTGTAGTTATTATATTTATCCTGGAATACTTCACTAAGAGAATATAATTTTTAATTATACAGGGAAAGATAAATGTATGAGATGCTTCTGTGTTTGTCTCTGGGTGTGTGAGTGTGTCTATATCCAAATATATATTCATTCATGCTTATATGTTTATAAATTTTTATATACTCATAATCATAAGTCTACCCATGCAATATATGTAGATTTTAAGGGGTAAAAGATACCATAAATACAGAAATAAATGACAGAGAAAGAAGGAAATTTTGATCAAAAATTTAGGAAACTGTCTATTTATTCTGTGGTTAAATCCATCCTTGATCATATTCAGAAAAAAATAATTTTCAAAAATAAATTCTGGAGATTTAAGTGCCACTGTTCACTTTGGTTAGGATCCCATGTCTACACACACACTGACTGCATTCTATTTTTTCTCTTGTTTGGAAAACAATAATCTTGAAAAGTTATTAAAATTAGCCTGATACATGATACTATACTGTAGCATTAAGAATTTTATGCAGTTATTATGACATTTGCATAATACATTCTTTTTAAATTGGTTGCAAAAAATTATTACCTAGTACTTCTATGATAGATAATCATTAAGTATCACACTGGAAACACTGATCCCATCTTGTTTAAAGATTGCCAAATGGTTTAATAATATGCATGTTCCAGAAGATTTAGAAAGGTATTACATGGCATGAAAGACACTTAATTTTGAGGATTTCTACAGGACTAGGATTACTAGAATTCACTTATGGAGGCCTAAATTTAACATGTTGGGAAATGTAGTGTTCCTTAGTGGCCTTTAAGAACAGCTAGAGACTCTCTGTTAGTATTGCAGTGTAAGAGAAGAAATAATGTAGCAGTTTTGCTGCATGTCTTATTTTATAGAATTACTGTGCAACTGAAGGTAATAAAGTAAATATTATTATTCAAAAGAAATTCAAGAGTGTAGAAGTGTGTTTTTAAATCCTTGACACATGTTTGTTGGTACAGCTGCAAAATAAATAAGTGGGCATAGCTCATGCAAACACAAGAGTTAGCAGTTTGGCAGCATCAAGAAATTGTAGGAAGCTCCTTCCTCTGGTAAACTGAAATCAATTTTCATGCAATTTTTGACTTTAAGCGTCAAGTTTCAGAACATATTTTTCCTGCTACTGAAACACTATCTTGTGAAGCTAAGTATTTATTTTTAAAAGCACAAAATAGATCTTTAAAATTTCTAATCTACAATATGCAAAAAATGTAGACTAAGTATCTCAAATTAATAATACATTCAAAGAAAGAATACTATTAAATTTTAAAATTGGACATTTTTCCATTTTCAGACTGCAATGAAGATATGATTTAGAAAATTAATCCATCTCATTGAGTTACATTATTAATATATGTATTTATTCTTACATATATTTTATGCATGATTAAACCTTCAGAGTTTTTCATTTCAATACAAAGGAGTAGCTTTCAGAAAATTAATGCAGAGAGCAATATAGTAGAAAACACACACAAAAAAAGAAGAAAAGAGATAATTTAATCAAGGATATTTTTTAAAGGTGCCAAAAGTTTATTTGAAAAGTGCAAGGTGAATGTATTTGCAAGAAACCAGTTCTGTAGAGCAAACCTGGGCAGAACAAAGAAAAAAAGAGGAAAAAAGTCCACTCACAACATGTGCTCTCTAGAAACTCACAAGAAAATTTTTTAAATTCAGAGAATATTCAGTCCAACAATAACTTTAGGAAGAAAATGGTCTATGGAGAAATATAAACACAGTACTATATGATAGGACATTCAATAACTATTTCTTGTATTGGGTGATTGACCAGGTGATTGTTCCTAGTGCAGGAACAACCTTGAAGATGCTTTGAAGAAGAAAAAATTTACTAAGAGAAAAAAAGATCATGATATTAATAATTTTCCGACCATAGACAAATATAACAGTAATTTTCAATGTTACCTTTCTAAATAAGAAAAAAGAGCTATAATTAGATCCAATTTTCTGATGAATACCTCTCTAACTCAAGTTTGTTCAATTGTGAAACTGCAAAGAGACCAACAAGTCTATCTAGACACCTATGAAATTAAGAGTATTAGTTTAATAATCTTCAAATTCTGTGGAAATGATGATTAAAGGTAGCTATTAATGTCCAGTGCTTGTGAGTCTGTGGGGAGTGGTGGAAAATTGTTCCAAACACCCTAAAGATTCTAACCATCCTCCAATCGGTAATACTCTAATTAAAACAGTCCATTTTTTGTAAGATTTATTTATTTTAGAGAGTTTTTAGTTCACATCAAAAGTGAGGAAGAAATACAGGACCTTCCTACATACTTCCTGGTCATATTACTCAGTAGTCACACTTATTCTCAACATTTATAAAAAAGACAGTATGAACTCAGTCTATAGAGATCTTCCTTATACTGTACAATTTTAAGGCACTATGTCAAATTTTTAAGAAAAAAATTACCTGGCAAAAAAAGAATATTTTTTAAAATGAGAAAGAAGGGAAAAGAATATATCTGTAGAAAAATGGATATTCCTTGTAACTATAACATTTTGTGAAATACATTGAAGCACAAACTTGCATGTCTTTTGCTTTCTTTTATATGAAAAACCCAAAATATAAAGATGAAATATAAGACATACTAAGAAGTTGGGAAAATTAAGGTGAGTTAAGTACATGTATCAGCTTCCAAGGAGAAAAGTAATCATGTATATCAAATATGAATGAATAAAAAATAAAAAATAAATAAAGAACTATCTCTAGTAGAGACTGGAGAAATATAGAGGAAATACAGAAGAAGTAAAATGATATAAATTAAACCATATACTGAAATCTATATTCAATGGAAATTTTAGAAACAATACAGTTAAAGTAAGAGCCAGATAGAACAACTTAATATTTAGACACATAGCAGGAAATAATATGTTAATGAACTGTAAACTAAATTAATACAATATTTCCTAACCAGAAGTTAGGAAAATAGCAAAACACACTCAAGATATCATTAAAAACCCAGATTCAAAGATCTCAAAAAATCAGGTAAGCTTCACCCAATGATAATTTATCATTGACTTGAGGCTTTCATTAAAGCCAAATATTCTTTATAATGTGAGTGATCTTCATCCAATTAATTAAAAATCTTAAGGCCAAGGATACATTTGTTGAAGACAAAGTATTGGTCCCTGAATACTACAATAATAAAACTCTGCATGAATTTCTAGCTGATTGACCTCCCTGTAAGAAGTCTAGATTGTAATATGGACAATAACAATACTGGAAACTTTGGGAGTAATTATCCCACCACATCACAGCACCAAAGTACTTGGTACTAAGCCAAGCAGATAGCAACATCTCACTCAGTTAATTGGAAAGGTAAGATCTTGGAACACAAAAACCAAGACTTTCCTGCACAGAGAAGACATTCTTGAAGAACAAAGCTTACCTAGAAAGGCCTTGATACTAGTGATAAAACCATCCACTACAGAAATTTTCAAGGATCAACATAGAAAACTAAATAAGAAGTTTGAAATTGAAAATGACAAGACACAGAATCAAAATGAAATCTCAGATCTCCAGACAACCCACAACAAATACAGGAGATATCAAGATAGAGAAAAATGGAAGACACACATATGATATTTCTGAAATTTTATGAACCAAAGTAAAGAAACCAGTTCATGAAAGTATAGAGGCAATCAGATCAGAAATAGTCACTCAGGTAAAAAAGAAAAGTCAACATTTAAAAGAATTGCTCAGAAAATCTAGAGTAGAGATAGATAAAAAAAATAGATGATAGGAAGAGAATGGAAACTGTAAATGATCAACATAGGTAAGAAATAGAATATATAAAAGAGATTTAAACACATCAAGAAAATTAAAAATTCCTTTGAAAGCTTGCAAAACCACCTGAATAAAACTGCAGACAGACTTTCAGACCTTAAAGACAGGATAATAACTAGTAATCATGAAAGGAAAGAACTTCTGAAAATAATAAATGATCACGAAATAAAAATTCAACAATTGTAAAATAATAAAAAGAAAAATCATATAAGAATAATTGATCTCAACAAAAAAGCAGTAGTTAAAACAAATGACATGAAAAGTCACTTGCAGAAGTAACAGAAGAAAATTTCCCAAGCATGGGAACAGAATCTGACATAATAGATAAGCAAGGCATATAGTTCTCTAGTTGTCCATAAACAAAATAAATCTATATCCAGATATACAGTAATGAAGGTCCCAGAAATTTTGCACAAGAACAAAATATTAAAAACTGTTGGAGTAAAGAAATAGATGACCTATAAAGGAAAGTCCATCAAAATCATGGAAGACTTCTAAACACAAGCGCTCAAGTCAAGAAGAACTTGGAATGAAGTACTTCAAATGCTTAAAGAAAACATCTTCCAAGCCAAAATGATGTACTCTGCAAAATTATCTTTCCAAATTATTGGAGAAATAAAATATTTCCATGACAAAGAACAATTGAAGAAATTCATGAACAACATGACTCTATGAAGAGTACTAAAAGATATTCTAGACAGAGATAAAAATGACCACGTTTCCACGAACAACACAGAAAGAAACTTCCAAGCAGAGAAAACAATTAAACAGGGGAAAAGTAGGAAACCAACAGCAGGAAAATAACAAAGACAGGCTAATATAAATAAGTTATTATAATCAATGTAATCAAGAGAATTAGAGTGGCAGAATGTTTCAAGAAAAATGATTCAACAATATGCTGTATAAAAGAAACATATTTAACTCAAAAAGAAATTCAATGAATAAAGGTCAAAGGATGGAAAACAATGTTCCCTGTAACAGAAATCCAAATAAAAAGCAGGGGTAGCTATTCTGATGCCAACAATGGAAACTTTGAACCAAGAATTTTTAAAAGAGATAACTAAGATCACTACATACTTATGAGGGTGAAACTTCTAGTGGAAGAGGAAACAATCATAAAAATGTATGCACCAAATATGAGAGCACTTATCTATGTAAGACAAATATTAATCGACATTAAAAATCAAATGGACAACAACATGATATAATGGGGGAAATTTAATAACCCATTGTCACAAAGAGATCAATCAACCAGACAAAAAATTAGCAAAGAAATATCAGAGCTGAAACAGACCTATGAACAAATGGACTTAATTGATGTTTACAGAGTGTTTTACCCAACAACATCAAAACACACATTCTTCTCAACTGACATGGGAAATTATCTAAAATAGACAATATAGGGGTCAGAGTTATAGCTCAGCAGAACAGGGCCTGCCTAGCAATCATGAGGTTGGGTTTGGTTCCTGATATAAAAATTAAAAACTGACCACACAGAGAACAAAAGAATTGAAATTATCCAATGGATATTTTCTGACCATAGTGCAATGAAATTGGAAATTTATGGAAAAAGAAACTAAAAAAAAAAAACCTCCTTAAACATATGGACGTTATATAACAGACTCTTGAACAACCAATAGCTCACAGATGAAATCAAATAAAAAACTAAACAATATATACAATTAAACAAATTAAACACAACTGGGAATCTGGGACACAATGAAAGCAGTCCTAAGAGGAAAATGTATAGTGGTGAATTCTCAGATCTGGAAAACAGAACAAACACATAAACAACAAGGTTGCACATCAAGCCTCTAGAAAAAGAATTGCAAGTCAAGCCCAAAGTCCAAAGAAGGAAGGAAATTATAAAACTCAGAGAAAAAATTAATGCAATAGAATCTAAGAAAACAATAACAAAGAATTAATGAATCAAATAGTTGATTCTTTCAAAGAATAAATAACAGTGAAAAATCCTTAGCCACTCTTATCAAAAAAAGGAAAGAAAATACTCAAATTGATGCAATGAGGAATGAGAAGAGTGAAATCACTACAGATCCTGTGGAAAGTCAAATGATCATAAATTCAAACTTTGAAATTCATAGGATGGAATAAACAGAAAAAAGTACAGATTCCTAGATATGTATGAATTATCAAATCTGAATAAAAAAGATATAAAAATTCTGAATATCCCAATATCAGTTAATACATTTCAAAATGAAATAAAAAAGTTTTCAATAAAGAAAATCCTGGGTCCTGATGGATTCACTGCTGAGGTTTTGTTTGTTTTTTGTCTTTTTGAGACAGGGTCTCTGTGCAGTTCAGGCTGAACTTGAGCTCACTTTATAGCCTAGGCTGGTCTCAAACTCACAAAGATCCTCCTACCCCAGGCCCCCGAATGCTGGGATTACAGGCATGAGCCACCACACCTGGCATCACTGCTGAATTTTACATGAATTTTAGAGAAGATTTAATATCAAACTCTTTACTGAAACTGAAATGAAAGCAATTCTCCCTAGATCATTTCTGGAGGCAAGTATTATTCTGATACTAAAACCAGAGAAAGATCCAACCCCAAAAAGGGAACTACAGGTGAATCTCCTCATAAACATAGCTGCAACAGTCCTACATAAACTACTAACAAACAGACTGCAGCAAATCATTAAGAAGATTATACACCATGACCAAGTGGGATTCATCACAGGAATGCAGGGATAGTTCAACATACCCAAATCAAATGTATACACCGTATCAACAGAACCCAAGACAGAAATTACATGATCATCTCAATAGATGCAGAAAAAAGCTTTTGACAAAGTCCAACAATCATTCATGGTAAAGATAAATAAGTAAATAAATAAAAACAAAACTACAGAAAACTAGAATAGTCTTTATCTCAATCTGATAAAAGTTGTCTATGACAAATAAACAGCCAATATCATACTAAATGCACAAAAAACTGAAAGCTTGTGATGTAGAATCAGGAACAAGACAAGGAGGTACACTATCCCCACTCCTACTGAATGTAATTCTGGAAATACTAGGCCTCACAATTAGATAAGGGTGAGAATTAAAAGGAATAAGGATATGAAAAGAATAAATTAAATTATCTTTATTCACAGATGACATGATACTCTACACAGAAGACCCCAAAAACTCCATCAAAAGACTTCTAGATTTAATAACCAAGTTCAATCACATAACTGTATATCAAATCAACACTCAAAAATCAATAATATTCCTGTACACAAAAAAACAAACTCATTGAGGGAGCAGTTGGGGAAAACACACCCTTCACAATGTACCCAAAATAATGCAACATTTGAGAATCAAACTAACAAAAGTAGATCTATATAGTAAACATTATAGTACTCTAAAAAAGGATATTAATATACTGGGGATTTAGCTCAGCAGTGTAAGCATATGCCTGTCAATAACAAGGTCATGAGTTTGATTCTCAGTTAAAAAAAAAAAGAAAAAAAGAAAAAATATTGAAGAGGATATCAGAAAATGGAAATATATCACTTGCTCTTGGATAGAAAGAACTAACATAGTAAAAATGACCATACTCCCAAAACTGTTATGCAGGTTTAATGTAACCTAATCAAAATACCAATATCATAACTCAAAGAAGTAGAGACAATATTCCTAAAATTGATCTGGAACCAGAAGAGACCTAGAATTACAAAGGTAATCTTGGACAGCAAAGGCAAAACAAGAGGCATCACAATCAATGATTTGGAATTACACTACAAAGCTACTGTGATAAAATCAGCATGGTACTGGCAAAAACAAAATGAAACAAAACAAAACAAAAAACACTAGACCCAAAACTGATTAAAAGATGAAAATACAACTATGAACACACTCACTTAATCTTTGACTAAGGAGCCAAATATGTTCACTGGAAGAAAGATTGTCTCTTTAATAGATAGTGCTGGAAAAATTGGTTCTCTATATGCTGAAGACTAAAAATAGACCCATATCTAGCACCATGTCCTCAAGTAAATTCAAAATAGATTGATCATTTAAATATTAAAAGAGAAATACTAAATGTACTGGAAGAGAAAGAGGGAAGAAATCTTGAAGACATAGGTGTAGGTAGAAAGTTCATGAAAAAAAAAAACAAACTGTGGGAAGTACATTGAAGAATCAAAATCTGAAATCACATCTCATTAAAAAGCTTTGCACATGAAAAGAAATCAACAACGAAGTGAAAAGACAGAGTGGGAAAAAATTTTAACCAACTGTGCCTCAGACAAAAGTCTTCTATCTAAAGCATAAAGAATTGAAAAATATTAAGTCCTCCCCCCAAATTCAAACATCTAATCTAAAAATGGGTATCAGAGATGAATACATATTTCTTAGATGAAAAAATATAAATGTCAAATAAATACATGAAAAAATGTTCAGTATCACTGGTCATTTGAGAAATGCAAATTAAAACAACACTGAGATCCATCTCACCCCAGAAAGAATGGTTACCGCCAAGAAATCAACCCAAAACAAATGTTGGAAGGGCTATTGGAATATAGAAATGCTCTTCCATTGTTTTTGGGAGTTTAGACTAGGGCAACCACTGTGAAAATCTGTGTGGAGATTTCCTGAAATCTATGAATGGAGGTCCTATTTGACTCAGCTATTTTCCTTCAGGGTATTTTCCCAGAAAAATTAAAAACATCATAACACAGTGATATGTGCATACTCATGTTTATATCAGTAAAATTGTAGTAGCTAAATCTTAGAAACAACTCAAATGCCCATCATCCATGGAATGGATTGAAAAGATGTGGTATTTTTAAAAGGGGAAGTACTGCTCGGCCACAAAGAAGGATAAACTAGAGACTTTTATAGGTAAATGGATGCAATTTGAGAACATACTTATAAGTGAAATAATGTCAGACTCACATGTGTAAACACAATGTCTTCCCTGTCTTTAAAATTGAAACAATAAATAAAGTTAAAAATGCACAATAGATATTGTGAAATGGGAAGAAATTGTTCAAAAGGAAAAAGGAACTAGGATGAGTAAAAGGCATAAAGGAATATGAAAAAGGGAAAAATGCAAGTCAATCATTCTATTATTGTCTTTTAATTCATTAAAAAGAAAGGTTTATGCTAATATCGATTGCAGGAATTTCCATGTCTGTATCTTATACCCTGAACAACAGCTTGAGAGATAATATGTAGTATATATTGTTATTCTCCTATTATTTTGATATGAAATTTTGTTTTATATTTTTTCATAAAATAAAAAAGAAATTGACTTTAAAATTTCCCTATAAGTAGAAGGTGTATGAATATTAACCAATTTGACAAACAATAGCAAAGTGAAATAATTTTCATTAATAGATATAAAGGTTTTTATAAAGTTGTTTTAAGATAAAAAGTATAGATCTAAGGGGAAAATTAGATTAATAGGTTAGAATTACTTTCCAGAAACACTTTCAACAATATATCATCACTAGTTCATACCATAAATTCTATGCCTGTGCTTTATAAATAATATGATTTCTTCAGTAAACATCATAGAGTAATTTGGTATCTATGTAGAAATAAAATTGACACTATACAGTATAAACAAAATTTTTATTGTATTGCAGAACAAAATATTAAAGAATATAAGGTTTAAACAAGATCAAAAACTTATAAGATGGCAAATTATGCTTCATTAGAGTTAACAACATTTTTCATGAAGCACTATTGAGTCAGAACATAACATATTACCAGAAGATAGTTTTAACATATGTATTTGACAGAGACCTTGTATCTGAAATATATGCAAACCCCTTGAAAGAATAAAAAAGAACTCTGACTTTGCAATATATATTATGACAAATGATTTTAAATCTTACCTTATACAATAATAGTAATAATAATATAATAGTAAATAAAGTTATGAAACTGTTTAAAATCATTGGCTATGAGGGAAAAATCATTTAAAATTATAATACAATATTAGGGAAAACAAATAAATGCTAAAAATGAAATACAAATGATACAGTGTTAACAGAGGTGTCCAACAACTGGTGAGAATTTAAACTGAATTTTCCAGGCCCTGTTTTGCACTGTGCACCAGTTCTAAATCTGCATGTATCCTATAGTTTAGTAGTTACATTCCTAGGTATATATCTAAGAAAAACAAACTACCAAGGACATATAAAAAGATTGTTATATGCAATTTTACCATGATAACAATGAAATTACACACACATATATAATATTATATCATGATAAATACATAAGATGCAATAATATAGCACTTTGAGGAAAGATTGACTTGCACATGCAATATCAAGTGTCAGTACCAGAAATGTAATTCTCAAGAAAAATCTAACTACACCATACCTTATTATGTCTACTTCAAGTGTTTCATAGACCTTAGGCATTTGAATCATTAAATATTGTAAATGCTTAGATGAGAGAGTGAGACTGTTGACAGGAAAGGCCATAAGTATATTATTTGTCTGTGCTGATTATGGGAGGTGCGTTCAGTTGGTGAAAATAATATATGCTTATGATTTGAGTATTTCATCATACTTAAATACATGAAAAGCATGATGGAACTCTGAAATTATTTTGCATTTTAAAATTTATTTTATATTTTCATTTTATGAACTTTTAAAATCACAGGAGCTCATTAAGAAAATGAATGAACAAACAAAATTTAGGATGTAAAAGGCTCAAACTTTAATAATGCAGTTTGATATCAGTAGCAGTTAACTAAATTTAAAATTCTGCTTAAATTTTGAGAATTAAAGTATTTATAAAATGAGGGCATTAGAATAATTTCTGAAGTAATAAAAGTCTGCAACATATTGTACATATGTTACAGGTACATAATTTATCAAATTGTCCACTTAAGATTTGCACATTTTCTATGTGAAATGTTATGTTTTAAATGAAAATGATTGCTTGCTAACAAACTTGCTTTTTTGCAGTGCTATGAGTTAGAAATTTTGATTTTGCCATCCTTTCACTTGAAACTGAGCTGATAGATCATGATTTTGGAAAGCTCAGCTGAAAAACTAAAAGCAAGAACACTGTAATGTGCATTCATTATATGGGGGGAATGGGAGAGAGAGAGATCCAATAATGAGACAGAAAAAAAAAAACCCAGAACATAATACTGGAATATATTCCTCTTATAGTGCTTAGGATTAATTGAAGAATGATAGAGGACAGAGCTTCTATCTTAAAGGAAAGTCACAAGTACAACCTGGAAAAATTTGAACATCAAAATAAGGATAATATTTTAATATATTTAAGTAAGTGATATTAATAAACTAAGCAATAATTTAAAATGCAGTAGAAAGGAAGCTTTTCCTTGAGTTAAAAAATTAAAATACAATTAAAATAATACAGACAATCATTAATGGACACAGTAAAATTGAAAAAAATTCTTGATTTTATACAAATATTTACATAATCACAAAGAAATTCATTATAAAATAATTAATAGATTAAAAAAAGATTATCAAATGTAAGGTGGAGAAACCTGAAGGACATTACCAGGTGATAGAAGTTAGAACAAAGAATAACACAAATGTCTGTGATATTCCTCCCTACTGTGTGTAACTTGTACCAAACTCAGAAAAGCATACAAGAAATGGAAAGTGCCAGACATTCCACAGTGAAAAGGACTTTATCGGGGCACCTGACAAATACACGCTATGGGTAACACTATCGATGTTAAATTCTTAACTTTGTTTTTACTATGGTATTATGAAAGATTGACTGGCCTTGTTTTTGCTGAAATTCACTGTTGTACTCAGAGGAATGAAGGATCCAGAGTATTCTCTAATGTATGATTTACACCATGCTTGCTGGGATTTTCCTTTGAGAGTCACCTGAATTTTCTGGAGTAAACCCCAAGGGGTTGTTATAAAAAGAAGCAAACGAATCGCAACAACGAAAACTAATGTTCTCTTACAAACCCATGAAATAGTGAGAGACTGTCCATAGCAATTTATTTGATTCGATGCACAACTGATGCCATCCTTTAACAGAGCCCTATTGAACTGAATTGAATGGAGAGTGCTTTAGAAATTGGTCTGCTCAGCTGTGGATTATTGCTTTAAATCTTCAAGAAAATATACATGTTCAAACTCACCCTTGAAATATTCTGTTTGTAGGCAGTTCAGGTGGAGCCTATATTTATGTGTTTATATCCATATTCTTGACATATTATTTATGTTAGAGTGCCACCTGAGTGCAGTATTGACTGCACACTGAGGTTTAAAACAGATATGGCCATTTAAAAATCAACCCATCTGGTTAAGAGGAGGCAATTACCATTATGCCTACCACTTATGTAACTTAAATCCTACATATCAATGTATCCTCAAGAGAAAGCAATAAATTGCCTTTTTGTTAAATTAAGAAGGCTTGAGGAATGCCATTTTGTAAAACACTGCCCTGCTGCTTCTGCATAAGCTCTACTACTCGTGTTTGCAATCAGACTTTAGTAAGCAATTGGACACGGCTTGCCTGCATTGACCTCTAGAGATTTTCTTTTGATGTATGTTTTATTGTAGGTAAGCCCATCTGCTGGCATAGGAACAGATTGTAAAAAATAAATACAAAGAAACAATAATGTCTGTAACATAAGTTACAAATCAATAGCTAAACTACTTTCTTTTTAATAGGTACAATCAGGGTATTGAACACATTGCTAGGAAATGTAATGACGGGTGATGTTTTAGCAGTTATTTTCTGTTATCACCAGTAAAATAACAATGTGATTGGTACAGATTGAGAAGAGTAACACTGTGTCTCATTTACTGTACTGCATGGGCGTATCTACAGCGCAGAGGACTTTTTGTTGGCTATAATTTATACTTGCTATAATTGTCCTCAAATATCAAATTGTTTAAAACTTTGTTGTACTTGTAAAAACACACAGTTATGACAATATTGAAGCCTAGCAAGTGACAAACTTAGGACTGTCTGAGAACAATACTTAATAAAAATACATAGACTAATAGAGGTTAATAATTGCTTAAGAAGAATCTATTTTAAACTTCTAAATTATATGAAGGAGAAGGCTAAGCACAAGGAGTTTATACTGCATTGTGGTGCAAATACTTTTGTCTACATAGTAGTTCAATTGTCATAGAAGTACTATTAATCAATATTTTTGAACTCTAATTATAGACTTGACATTTGTGTATAATATTAGATGTAGAAACTCTCTGGGAATCTAAATTTGAGTCCAGCCTGGTCAGCTTAGTAATTTAGTGAGATGCTGTCTCAAAACTAAAAAAAAAAAAAAAAAAAAAAAAAGCTGGAATGTAGCTCAGTGTTGAGGCTGAGGGTTTGATACTGGTGATTGCCATTAAAAAAATAAAATAAATAAATAAAAAATAAGATAGGATGGGGATGTAGCTCAGTAACACAAGTACGTGTTTGGCAAGTCCAAGGTCCTAAGTTTGATACTGGCATCCACTCCCTTCAAAATAAATATAAATAGAAAATAAGAATAGATAAAAGCTTTGTCCTTCTTATTAGGTATCATGCATTACTAGTGAAATAACACATAAATGATGATGTGTTTACATTGTATTATACAGCTAAAAATAATTAAACAATACAAGAAATGGCAAATGCAAATGCTATTGACTTGTAAATTTTTGAATTAACTGTCCATTTAAGAGAAATTTTAGAAGTCTGGAAGATGACAATAAAACTATGAAATGACCCAACTTGGGAGGAATGCAAGAAAAATAACACGAAACCCAAAAACAATAAGCAGAAAGATAATCAAGGTACTAACTAAAGTCAAATTAATTAAAACTTTTGAATAAAATTTTAATAAGGGAAAGAAACCAAAACATTCAAACTACATTTTTTGAGGTTATCTAAGAAGCAATAGTTGAGGAATGGATCAAAATTCATTTTCAGTAGATTAAAAAGCAACAAACAAACAAAAAAATTAAATAGCCATATAAGTCAGCATGATTTTATTCATTTACAAAGGACAAACTAAAAAAATGAAATTAATATCTCTCCATTTAGCCTACAGTAACAGATAATGATCAACTCCTTGGGCAGACTGTTCTAGTTTGAAAATAAGAAACACAGACTTCTAATAACCCAGAAAGATAATAAGTCATCTCTGAAAAATGTTAGTGATGCATACTATGCATTTCACATACATCCTATGACTTTGGAAGTTTTATAAAAGTACCATTGTATAAAATTTTATGTAACTAAATCAAAGCTTTTACAAAAAAATCTGTGAAATCGTATTCTGGATAGCTTATAACTGGCTATTTATAAGCACTACCAGTTATAATGTTTACTGTGATAATGGTAAGAAGTTCTGGTTCCTAATAACCACATCTGTTGTTGCTTTAATGCTATCACCTCTAACAGATACATGTATTTTATTTTTTAAGTGGAAAAAAATCTCACTTTCAAATTGTTTTCTCCTGTTTTCTCTTCTACTAGTTCCAGTATCATGGAAATTTATTTGAATTGGTAGACTTTAGTGAAACATTTAATCTTTTATTCCTATTTATCAAAATTCTAAAATTACAGATTTCACTTTTAAGAAAATAAATAAGAATATTTACTGTTAAACACTTAAGTCCATACATTATCAGGCAGAATTGCAAAATATTGCAAATAGTTAAGAGTAAATGTGGCATAAGTCCTTGTCTTCCATAAGCAGCCTACATTTAATACAATGTAAATGCATATTTGATTGAGTGAATTTTCATTGGGTGAGAAGTGAAGAAAGTGGTGAATTCAATTTTTTTTTTCCAAAATGTTTTAAGAGTTTTGAATTGTACATGACATTGTGGAGATATATATGTATGTATATATATAAAATGAATTTTCAAAAACACAATAGAAAATGTGAAAGAAAAATGAAGCCATTAGAGCTGTGCATACATGCATAATACTGTTTTGAGAGACTCCAAATGATTTATCATTGGGATTCTCTTTGGAGAATGGAAAATATAAAAGATGTTTAGAGTTTTCTGGTGAAATAAAGGAGCAGATTATAAGAAAAAGTAAAAGTGGCCTTTTTATTTAAAGGACGTGGAGTGCACACAACAAGCAAGTTTGGCTTTCTCCTCTGACCGGATATGGAAGTGTGGGATATATGCGATCTTTGACCAGATGTGATGCTTGGGATGGGCATTGATGACGCATGAGGAGCTGATTGGGATTTTCTTCACATGCACTGAGAAAGGAAGGAGAAAATTGTAATCAGGGAAGAAGGAGGAAGTGACCATCAGGGTAAGCTTCCCCATTTGGCCTTCTATCATGTTGAACTACCGCAATAACTTCCTGTAATTTATTATAGGGCAAAACTCTTTCAAAAGGATGTAAAAAGACAGTCTTCTACACATTTTGGGCAACTATTAATCAAATTTTACTAAAATTTTTCCTTAAACAAAAATCATAAACCCAAAATTGAAAAGCAGTAATCTGATTAAACTGATACTTAATCAAAAGTTACCTTGGTAAAATATGCATTAATTTATTGAATTCATATTTTAACTCAATCAAGACTATAATTATTATTATCAGTACTTTTAAAATTGTGACCGGACTCCCAGCCTTTACATGATAGTAAGATAATAATTATTGAACTATTTGAAAAGTGATACTTATTAACATTTTTATACATTTATTCATCAATGTAGTATAACTATTAATACTTCTTTATATAGTTAAAAATTTTGGAACTATCCATACAACCAAAAATCAAGAGAATATAGTATGTTAAGTAACATTTACCATAAAAATGAATAAAATACTACAGTTTAACTGATGTGTGTCATCACAATCTAGAGCCCAAAATTCTCCCCACTCTGTTCTTCTAGTTAAGAAAGTTTGAGAAATTCCCTAAAATGTGTACATGTTTCAGTGTAGGGTGACCCTTCCTACCAGTCTTAAAGACCAGGCATTTCTAAGATGTAATCTCTAAGACACGCCTCACAGAAAGACTACAAAACAAGTTTCTCAGTATTCTCTATCATTCAGGACTTTAATTTTTTCCAGATATACAAACATTTCAGGCAATTCTTTGACTGACATATAACATTTCATTTTCACTACTTTGCTTGGAAATGAGTGGAAGGTGGAATATTAGAGAAAAAAAGTTAAACAAATGCTAACACAAATTATTAGGTGTGTTGTAAGGTCTAGATCTTTACGCATCATTCAAAAAGTATTTGACTAAAGCAAATGCATTGTGTATTCAAATAGAAGGAAAGAAGTCATTTCTTCACTTGAATCCTGAACAGTTTGAATGATGGATGCTCAGAGAAGGGCATTTAGGAAACAGCTGCAGCAGTGAATGCTACAACCAGTTATAGGAAGAGCAGAATCCTGTCAGCTCTTCTGAACGGCAACTGACGTGGGCTGGGAAAGAAGATAGCTTTGTGAAGTCTGAGGTCTCCGAAGAGTGCCTGATACACAGGCTGCCTCTGTAATAGACGGGAAAAAAGGCATCTAATTGTCAGAGAACAGAACTGACTTAAGAAACGTAAGGGCCTTTGTTCCTAATCTCTCTTAAGAAAGGAACCATTTAACCTACTCACTGATGCAGAAATCTTGATACTTAACAGGTTTCTGAGATAAGAATTCTGAATCCTTGTGAATCCTGAACAAAAGCTGATCACTCTGTTACTCAAGTGTAGAAGAGATTGGACCTGAACTATCTTAAAAGTAGACTGTGACTGGTTCCAGCTTAATGCAAACATAATGGTGAAAAAAATCCTTATTTTATATCTAATTGTATATATTATATTTAATGGTACCCGCCAAATTCTGCTTTCCTTTATAAATGCAATAATTAGATGTTCTCTTTTCTCCTAATCAGAATTTCAGTTCACCTGAGCAGACAGGTATCTTTTTACATTTTCCAATGGGCTAACTAAAATTCCCACAAATTGAAAAGATCTCTTACATGGATATATTAATGTAGGTCCAATTATCAAGCTTGGACTTTAGCTCTAGTAATTTATTGACTGTAATATAAATTGGCTCATCTACCTCCAAATAAAAATTAAGTTGCTCAAAGCTGTGATGTATTATATTTGTTTATATAAATTCAGTGTTTGTCTAAAAATTAGAGCACGTTTAAAATGACACTTTACAAGTAGTTACAAAGAAAACCAGCAGAAAAGGCTATAAGTATATGGTTTAATTGCACTGACAAGAATTTTAAAAATATCTTTTAGTCTCTTACACGTTTAGGAACCAGTGTTATTGACCATAAACTTACTATTCAGTAAGTATGCTGTCACCATACTTTCACACAGTTTTCTATTTGGCCCCAGGTGAAATATTAACAGCTTGTGGGAAGCTAATTAAATCGAATTATTATTCACGACCTAATTTGACATCAGATGTCTAAGAAGTCATCTGAATTAACTAAAAAGCGATTTCATTACTGTATGCATAAGAGTCTCATGGATAAGTTCTCATGACAAAATTAATTTAGAGAAATATATCTGTGGAGGTAATAAAAAAGAGGGAGATGATCTAATTCAGATTCCCTAAACAAATTTCATAGTGCAACATAACTGGTATTCATTCATTATTATTTTCATTTTAAAACCTTGCTTTTGATTTAAGTAAAAAAAAATCATTAGATTTGTGTTCTTAACAGTCTAATCTTCAATTTGCTCCTTTGATAAGTTATTCTAATTGCTGGTCAATGAATCTAACCATTGTTGGGATTTTATTACCTAATACAGTGTCATTTATCTAAAATATCCATTAGATTTAAGGCAATCTTCTGGGTTTTGAATTTTCTAATTAGATCCACAGTAATTTACATGATTTCTAGGTACTGTCATATCAAGGTTTTGTTGTTGTTATTGTTGTTTTATGTTTCTTTGTTTTTGGTTTTCTTGAGACAAGATCTTGCCATGTAGTCCATAATGCCCTTGGGCTCACTATGCTGTCCAGGATGGCCTCAGATTTATAGTGTAGCAATCCACCTGCCTCAGCCTCAATCAATGTAACTTCTGGATTGCAGTCATACGCCCACCTTACGGGGCTGCAGACCAAGGCCTTTTAATGCCTTCTATTTGTAGAGAAGACTTCTCTTGGAAACCTAAAATAATAACAGCTATAAATTCTAAACAGCCTGAACATGACAATATCCTCACATTTGGATGAATTTATAGTGAATGATCTTCTGGAGATATGGACGGACGTATGGAAGATGACCCACAAACAGCCTCTCCCACTTACTGAATTCTTCTTGAAGTTGTAGTGCTGGTATTGAACCCAGGCACTTCACAGTTAGCTACATCTCCTGCATTTTAAAATATTTTTGTCTCTGTTTTGAGACTGGACCTACTTACTAAATTGTCAAGGTTCAGCTCAAACTGAATTATTTTTACTCACTGGTTGGAAAGAAATTATTCTGAGCCACGAGAGTTTTATTTTTCTGAGGACTGATTGAGCATGAAAATTGATTAAAAGATAAAACAAAACAAACTTCAACTTTCTACTTACCAGAAGATGATAATGAAAGACTATAAAAGGGAAAGAGGGTTTACAAAGATAAGTGTCCACTAGGATCTTTGAGAATGTTCAATGGTACATGGCTCTAAAAAGAAAAATCACCCCTCCTTACACCTTCTTTTTAATTCTTTTTGAGAATTAACTAAACATACATTTCATAGCAGAGAGGTAACTTCTAATTTGCTTAGGTAAAGGTACTTAACTGATGGTTTAGTCAGAGAAGTAGATGAGGCACAGGCAGGCAGTAGAGGGAGAGTGGATATCCTATAGACAGAACCTGACTTGTTGTTCTGAACTTCATTCATTCTAATTAAAATTTAAACCATGCCAGTTTAATCTAAGATGATTTAAATTTCTGAAAGCAGTTTTCAAGGAAAGATAAGTAACAAGGACAACAAGAGGACGTTTTGATTATGTGAAGTTATGTAAGGCAGTGACACTGTTGGGATGAACAGAAATTACACAAAGAAAAGTCTCCAAGAAGTAAGCCCTCTTTGCAAAGTGGCACCATCCATCAGTCGCTTGGAGGGAGGGTAAACCAGATGCCAGCCCCTTCCAGCACGTGGGCTGGGAAACAAGAAGAGCCACCCCCACCCAAAATTACCTCCCACCACAAGCCACTGGCTGATCCAGACAAACACAGACTGAGATGATGGCTATTGAGGTAGAATACAATTTAATGCTTGTAGTGTTTAGTGTTTCACTGACTTTGTAGGTGTAAAGCTTGTGGTCTGATCATCTATTCAGAGGGTGGCAACATGCAGTGTAGCATCTATGGGCAATCACTTTCTGAAGATGGTGGCCATTATTGATTCCCTAACCTTGTTTTGAAGTTCTGTATCATTTTCATTGTTTTATTGGGTTGGGTTTTATTATCTTTTGTTTTGTTTGATTATGTTAAATCCAGTAACTGAAGCAGCTATTTCAAAGGTAATATGATATATTTTGGTAACCATTTAGGATTTACTATTATCTTATTTTGAAGGCCTGTATTGCATTCATTGTTTTGTTTTTATTAGTTGTACTCTGTTCTGTTTTGTTTGATTTTTACTATCTCTGAAGGAATCTACAGCTATTTTGAAGACAGCAGGAGGCATTATGGTGAACATTGTTGATTTCATATTGTTCTGAAGTCCTGTATCACTTACACTGGTTTATTTTGATTGGCTTTATTCTTTTTTGTTTTGCTTGGTTTTATTCTCTTTAAAATAAAAAGAAAAAAAAGAAAAGAAATGCACATGACGTGGACACCATTCTTTATCAAGTGACAGATGTTCCTGACATGCCCAGTAGCTTGGGAGAACTAAAACTGGATTCATGCATCTGTATGAAAATGGTAGTGCATCCAGTCACTTATTCCTTTACCCAGGTTCTTCAAGTAGGACAAAGCCACATGAGACAACATTGAATCGGATCCATTTATTCCTAACACTACAAAATTAATGACAGTGCATGCAGCTATAGAAACTGAACTTGCTCTGTGTCTGAAATGCTAATAAATATCCAATAATATGTAAGTAGGTAGTTTTTAATGAATAAAATCTAAAGTCCTATTGTAAAGACATTATCTTATGATTCCAAGTAGCTAAATGAACTCTATAAGGGCACTGAGTCTACTATATAGTCAGACCTCAATGTTCAATGCTTTGAAGCTCAGTAAATCTGGCAGTAGATACAGTTTGATATTAACATTTTGTCCCAGCACTTGTTATTTGGTATTGCATGAATCAGACAGAATGTGTTGAGTCATTTGCCTGATGACCTGTGACCCATTCTAGACAAAATAATTTTTTCTGTGCTTCTCATTTTTGACCCTCATCCAGCCTCCAATAAACAATGAATGATGAGTAGTAAGTAGTGTAAGTTCAAGCAATAGGGTAAGCAGTTTACAGTTTAACTTTGCTATTCACTTCCTTAGATAAAATTAAAGGATAAGATTTTTTTAAAAAATTTGTTCCTTCGCAATAAATAAATGAATAAATAAATAAATACATACATTACTAAGATTTAGAAAGGGGATATATTTATGTGATTAAAACCAATTGACTAAAACTCTATCCAAATTGTGACATCCTTTTAACATACTTAATACACTTATTCTCTTTCATACAACAGTAGATTCCTTTTCATATTTCCATTAGATAGATGGAAATTTTTCATCAACTTAATTTTGGTTCTGAGTCATTTTCAGAAAACTGACTAGGAGTTTTCTTGATTTGCTGATAACTCAGCAAGCCTGCACAGATGGGCTTCCATCACTGCCTGTCACTGAGTGCGTTAGTGCTATCAGCCCCAGATCCAATTCCAGATCCACTGCCTGGCCAGACACCACACACCTACCTTGTGTGTTTACGTGTATTCTTTTTAAAGTGTGTACAACATCATTTTGCCTTGCAAAATGTTATTTGTAGAACTGTTATTTGTAGAACTTGGAATATTTCGAAAATTAAACCGAAGAGCAAAGTGAAATAATTAAGCTTCTGAATATAGGAGCAGAATTCTTCCATTCAAATTTTAGACCCACCTTTTAAAGATGACTGACACTGGGCAAATCATTCAAATTATCTCTGTCTTATTCTCCATTTTAGAATGAGAAAATAGTATTACAGAATAGTCATACAAATTAACATTTCAATACTTCAAACACTTAATATATAAAACACTGTAAATGCTATAGAAATTTAATGAAATATATATCTTCTAGAAAAATCTCTGGATTATTATTAGGTTTTCATCACTGTATTAAAGCAAGAATGAAGAAATTTGATGATTAGAAAAAGACTATCTTTTAGGAAAGGAAGAAGTTAAAGTATCTCTATTTGCAGATGACATGATATTCTATATAGAAGACCCCAAAAACTCCATTAAAAGACTATTAGAGGTAATAGACAAGTCCAGTAGTGTAGCTGGATAAAAAGTTAATGCTCAAAAATCAATAGCATTCCTGTACACAAACAAAAAACTCACTGAGAGAGAAATTATGGAAATATCACCCTTCACAATAGCATCTAAAAAATGAAATACTTGGGAATCAACCTAACTAAGAATGTAAAGGACCTATATGCTGAAAATTATGCTATGCCAAAAAAGGAGATTGAAGAGGATATTAGAAAATGGAAGGATATTCCTTGCTCTTGGCTAGGAAGAACCAACATTGTGAAAATGGCCATACTCCCAAAACTTATACAGATTTAACACAATCCCAATCAAAATACCATTGACATACCTTACAGATTTAGAGAAAAAACTCTTAAAATTCATTTGGAAACAGAAGAAACCTAGAATAGCAAAGGCAATTCTGGGCCACAAAGGTAAAACAGGAGGCATCTCAATCCTTTACTTGAAAGTATACTACAAAGCCACAGTGATAAAATCAGCCTGGTACTGGCAAAGAAATAGACCTGAGGATCAATGGAACAGATGAGAAGATGCAAGCACAACTACAAAGACACTCAGCCACCTAATATTTGACAAAGGGACTAAATATATTCACTGGAAGAAGGATAGTCTCTTTAATAAATGGCATTGGAAAAATTGGCTCTTCACATGCCAAAGACTGAAACTAGACCCATGCTTATCACTATGCATTAAACTAAAGTCTAAATGGATCAAAGATCTGAATATTAAAACAGAAACACTAAATCTACTGGAAGAAAAGGTAGGTGAGAGTCTTGGAGACATAGGGGTAGGCAGAGAATTCATGAACAAAACACAAACTGCATGGGAAACACTTTAAAGGATCAACAACTGGGATCTCCTATTAATGAAGTTTCTTCACTTTAAAAGAAATCACCAACAGAGTGAAAAGAAAACCCACAGAGTGGGAAAGAATTTTAGCCAGCAACCCCATAGACAAAGGACTTATATCCAGAACATATAAAGAACTGAAAAACATCAAGGCCCCCAAATACAAAGACCCTCTCCAAAAATGGGCATCTGAGATGAACACACAGTTCTGAGATGAAGATACACAAATGGCAAATAAATACATGAAGAAACGTTCACCATCACTGGTCAATCAAGAAATGCAAATTAAGACAGCATTGAGATTTCACCTCACTCCAGAAAGAATAGCTGCCATCAAGAAATCAACTGATAACAAATGTTGGCAAGGCTGTGGGGGAAAAAGAAACACTGCTCCACTGTTGGTGGGAATGTAGACTGGTGCAACCAGTATGGAAATCAGTATGGAGATTTCTCAGAAGACTGGGATTGGAATTTTCATTCAACACAGCTATTCCCCTCCTGGGTATTTTCTCACAAAACCTGAAAAGATCATATCACAGTGATATATGTCCCCCCATGTTTATAGCAGCACAATTTGTAATAGCAAAATCTTGGAAACAACCAACATGCCAATCAACTGCAGAGTGGATGAAAAAGATGTGGTATTTTTATACAATGGAATACTACTCAGCTATAAAAAATGATGATCTTGAGGCCTTCACAGGCAAATGGAGGCAACTTAAGCCAATTCTCAGAAGTGAAATAAATAAGAATCATATTTATAAAAATCATATTGTGTCTCTAGTGTAAAATGTAATAAGAAATGTAGGAGTAATAAAACCCAAAATGTGTAATTGCTATTGTAAAACAGAGAGGAAAAGAAAGTGCTTTAAAGGATATAACTGCAGGTATGTTTAATGGTTTAGAATTGATAACCAAATATTACTAAGTTTATGTCGGATCATCGAGCAGAACTGTTTGCAGTCTCGCAGTTTGAATATCCACTTTCTGTGCTTTAATTCTGTAACTTGAACAACTATTTCTAAGACGACAGTATGTAATTTGTCAACTAGTGATTTTTTAGTGTCTATTTTAGTTTATCTCATTGTTTTGGAATTTTGTATTATTGCTTCCCTTGTTTTCTGTTTTGTTTTTTTTCTCTTTCAATAAAAAAAAGAAATAGATTATCTTTGTTATCTAGTGATCAATCGATTAATCATCAACCTATCTATCTAGAAGCATACCTGGGAGATTTTGTGGGTATACTTTTGTGATCACATTAATTAAACAAATATTATAATAATGTAAGTCACAGACTTTGGGGGTTTGTATTGAATATAAAAATTATGTCTACACTAAGCTCTATAATTTAAGTGTGCAATGACATTAAGCATATCATAGTAACTACAATTTGTTTTATTGCTAAAATATATGCCAAGGATCCTGTAAGCCTTGAATATATCAAGTTCCTCTTGTTGGCAAAGGGTCTTGCTTTGATATTGGTAGTTGCTGATAGATTAGCATTGTGTTTGCTAATGACTGGAACAGCTATGGAAATTTCTTATTATGTAAAACAATAATATAGTTGGCAGCATAAATAATTTTTCTGCTATAATAGTTTATCCCATAGCTTCACACCATTGACTAGCATTTTATCCAAAGTTGAACTATATCTAAAAGTTGGAGTCAATTCTCTTAAACATGCTGCTGCTTTATTAATAAGCTTTTATGATATTTAAGTATTTAAATCTTTAGTTGTCACTTGAATAATTTGCATGTGTTCAGCAGAAGTGGATTCTACCTCAGGAAAACATATTCTTTGCTAATTCATCAGAACTTACTCATTTAAATTTTATGAGAAAGTTGAAGCAGTTCAACCACTTGTTCTCAGATTCCACTTATGATTCTATTTTTCTTGCTATTTCTTCAATTCTGAAATCACTTTCTCCACTGAGGTGTTGAAACCCTGTGTTTCCTGAAGTTGGGATCATCTTCTTGAAATTAATGTTAATGGTGACACTTTGACTTTTCTTTTATCACAGATGTTCCTCATGATAATCAGAATGGAGAATCCTTACAAAATATTTTTACTTGATTTTGCTCATATATATTAGAGGGATCACTATCTCTGAAAGCCCTTAATGAAATAGAATTTTCTTAATAAGTCTTGAATGTCAAAATTACACCTTGATCCATGCATGAGGAATGATGTTTATAAAATTAACAATGTTACTTTATTTAAAAGTTCATACTTTGTATAAAGATAGTAGATATACCATAACCATATGCAAGAAGAGACACAGACATTTTTACATGTAAAATAATAAATTCTAAACATAAATGAAGAATAATGAAGATTCTTTGTTATAGAAAGGTGAGCAGTGAAATGTATTTGATCAAGTACACAAAGGAATATTCAAAGACTGAATGTAGTCTCTAAAGATTTGTTGTTGTTGTTTTGTTTTATTTCTTACCCATCTGGACAGATACAATTTATTCAAGCAGAAAAAATAACAAATGTGAAGGTCTTCAGTTTTCTGAGAAAGCAATGAAGCAAATATGTCTAAAGAAGTATAAGTATGTGCTAAGAAAGAAAAATTTCTGGTGATATAATCATGCATGAAATATAAAAGACATTAAAATTAGATATAAAATAATGATTATAATTATGCTTTACAAATTTTTGGCTTTTTATCAGTGAATACTATTTATATTTTATCCAATCTTTAAAGTTTTTTTAAAAAATTCTAATTCCCCATCATATTAAAAGGTACTTCCACCAACTTTGTCACATCCTGTACATTTGATCACAATTTGACTCAGTGTTCACACCATTAAGAGATGTTTCTAAAGAACAGGCAAGAAATTTTGGACCAGGCAGCAACAATATGGAGGCATTTGACATGTTTTCTAGTTTTTCCCTCGTTCTCCTACTTTTCCTCTGTTTCTCTCATCCTCCATTGTTAATTAAACACACTCAAACACACACACACACACACACACACACACACACATTTTTTGTGACTATGATCATTGGTTAATGAGTTTTAACCCTCTAGCTCCTCTACTACCAACCACTAAAGTAGAAGTATTCTCATGGCTTGATGAAGGATCTGTCCCTGCAGTTCCCCATTGAACATTATATTCCTTATCTCTCTAGCACTGTCTATTTGATAGGAATATGCTTTCATTTTCTTTTCTTTTGCTTCTATGCTTGGTTGTTACACAATTGTTGATTTTATCTTTCCAGGATTATTTAAGTGTTTTGCATAACATTATTGTCAGTGCTCTATCAATAGCTAGAAGATTGATAAATACAAAGTTATATCCCAGTTGATTGTACCCTTTTTATATTTGGAGGAAATATATTTTGTACTTTTTCTCAGTTGTCTTTAAAATTGCTTTTTTGCTAATTTTGCTAAGATTTACAATTTTCCTTCTCACTCTAAGTACTGTATTATTGTAGTAGCAGACAGAGAAATAGAAATGCTCTTATTGTTATAATCCTAGTATTTTTGTTTTTAAAAGCAGTTTTAATATATTATATTTCTGTTTCGTTTTTAACAAAAAGTATTCTGCTGTCACTTATATGTGATTTGCTATCCTGAATACAGTGATTTTCTTTTACTTCTACTAAAAGTCAACTTAAAAACCTTTTCAGAAATAACCTTAACCATTTATAGAACATTAAACCAAAAAAGATTAATCCAAATATATAGCTTTTCTCAAGATACACACATCTTCCTAGGAATTTTATTTCTGAAGATGAAATATAGAGTTAAAAATTCTACTAAAACTCAATTTCATAACTGTTCTTAAAATACTTGTATAAAGATACAAAAAATTCTAACATGCTTTACAATTTACCTCTTTACAAATATTGCTAGATTCCTCAGATGAAATTAAATATCATTTTTACATTTGTCTTGTTACAAATTTTCTAGTACTTAAATCACACATGAAAATCTTATAGTTTCCAATAATTCCCATGAGGTAAATTTTATTTGCCTTAATTCACTAATGATAGTTTAATTGCTTGCCAAATATTTTGATCATAACTTTACCTTTAAGATTTTGGGAAGCCTTGTTCAGCAGTCTTCTAATGTTTAACAGTAGAGAAGAAAATTTTATAATTAGCACTTGTTTGTCAACTTATTTATCAGTAACCATCTTTTATCTCTTCAAAGTGTATTGAATTTCATTTGTCTGTGATATTGGAATATTTTCTCTGCATGTGTATGTGTAACTTGCTTGTGAAATCTCTGTTCAGTAGTTTCGTTATGATACAAGGCTTTCAATATCAAAATACACATTATAGGTATATCAGAAGATTTTCATTCTATTTCAATTTTTTGATTTTAGAAATAATTTGTAAATCAAAATATGAAAACTCCCCTTTAAAATCAAAGCTAATTCATATGTACTATTTAAATTTTTTCAGGTGTGTTTTATGATTCTCTTTGTGCCTGCCTGTGTGTGCATTTGTGTGTATGTGTACTTTTGTGTGTGGTATTGTGTAGCTCCATACCATACTGTTTTTATTTATTTAAATTCTTTTTTGTATTTATAACATAAAGTCTTATTAAGTAGTTAGGTTTCCTAGGCTGGCATTTAATTTTGTGGTCCTCTTGCCTAAGCAGAGTGCTGGGATTACAGGCAAGTGCATCATATTTTGTGTGTCTTATATAATTTTTAAAAATGTTTTTATTAGTGGTTAATATCAAATAGCCTGATTTCTTTCAGATTTTATTACATTGTTCCTTTCCATGCTGTTTCTCTTTTAAGTAAGCAGCAAGTGTAAGAAATAAGTCAAAAAAGTTTATAGAGGAATAATATAAAGTAAACTACTATAAGCCACATAAAAGAGTAATAGATTTATTTCTTTACAGGTTACCATACTTTACTGGCCATTGACAGAGCTTCAAGCAACATTTACATCAAAAATCAAAAGATAAAAGACATTTTCAACAAATGGAAATTATCATTTAAGAGCTATGATAGAGTAATTGTGTGAGAAATTGTGAGAATGATATCCAATACTGGTGCATAGATTTGCCAATGTATCCTCCGCAATAATACATGATTTACATGATTTCTACTATTATTCCTACCAATATTTACATAGACAAATGTCTTACTTCCTGGAGTATGGATGATATATTTTTCATCATTTGTGGTGGTTTTATAGTGTTACAATACATATATTGAAACATCCGATTCCACCAAAGTTACCTTAAATGTGCCCAATGTATCTCCTTGCTTAGAATGATTCTGCACGACCTGATTGTTTTTCTTTCTTTCTTTCTTTCTTTCTTTCTTTCTTTCTTTCTTTCTTTCTTTCTTTCTTTTTTTTGACTCACTATCTTTGGGATTTTATCTTATTTTGGAGCTAATGATTAGATTTTTACATAAAAAGAGTTTCTTAAATTCTAATAATTCTAATAATTTCCATTATTTTGAAATATCTGCTAATTTTTGTTCATTTAATTTTTATTAGTAGTACATTTTCACAGTACATTATGGTAATGTGCATTGTGAGGAGTTGTTACACGTACTCAACTCATTTAATTCTCTTTATGTCTCATTCCTTGGCCCTTCAATGCCAACATTTCTCGATTTCTGTATCTCCTTTCCTTTACAAAATATCTATCTATCTGTTTCCTATTATCTATTCTCTAATGTATTCTTGAATTATTTTATATTTTAGGTTTCTTATGAAGGGAATCCATGCAATCTTTAAGCGTGTGTGTCTGTTTTCTTTTTTCACTTGATATTATGATCTCAAATTTGCATCTATTTTTCTATAAATGACACAGATTTATTATTGCTTGTTTCATAGTAGTGCTTTATTATTTATAAATACCAGATTTTCATTATTTTTTTCATTTATTGATGAAAATATAGAGCATTTCCAAGTCTATAAAGAGCTTTTGGTGTTATGAACACGTTTGTATCACTTGCAACTGGTTTTAACAGTTAACTTTCCCAAATTGTTGAATGTTTCCAACAATATAGAATGGATCCTTTTTCTCTGAAGCATCACCTACATTTTTTTTTCTTTTATTGGTACTGGGTATCAAACTCATGACTTTGTGCTTACCAGGCAGGCACTGTGCTACTGAGCTATATCCTTGGCCCACCAACATTTATTATTATTAATTTCTTGGTGATAGTCATTTATTATTCATTTCTTGATGATAGTCATTTTTTTTTCCTGGAGCAAGGTGAAATCTCAGCAATGTGTTAATTTTCTAATGGTCAGAGATTTTAAATATTTTTTTATGTATTTCTTGGCCATTTTTACTTCTTTTGAGAACTGTTACACATTTTTGATTAGGTCTCACTTTTTTTGAAGTTCTTCATAATTTGTAGATACTCCATAGTCTGAGAAATAACTGTTCCTTTTTTTGCATTTTATAAACTGTCACTTCATTCTATTAGTTGTTTTCTTTGCTATTCAGAAGATTTTGATTTGTTATAATTCCATTTGTTGATTCTTAAGGCTCTTTCTGTTCAGAAAGTCCTTGCCTATGCCTATGTCTTTAAGAGAATTATCTATTTTATCTTCTAGGAGTTTAAGTTTCTGCTTTAACATTTAGATCTTTGATCCATTTTAATTTTAGTTTAGTACATGGTAAGTGATATGGATCTGTATTCAGTCTTTTCTTGAGTGTAGCCAATTTTATCTAAGCCCTTTTTTAAAGACAATGTCTTTCCTCCAAAGTATGAGTCAGATCCTTTTGTCAAAGATGAGATAGCTTAAGGTAATTGAGGTATTTCTGCACTACACTTGTGGCAATGCCGTGCTGTTTTTATCACTGAAGCTTTGTAATATACCTTAAAGTCAGTGATTATGAGTCCTCATTCTCAGCTCTTGTTGCCCAGGATTTCTTTCATTACTGTAGATATTTTTTGGTTCCAAGTGAATTTTGGGATTATTTTCTTTAATTGTGTAATGGTGTTGGTATTTTTTATTAAGACTGTATTGAATTTGCATTACTTTTAGAATTATTGTTTAATATTATCTACTACATTGCTTATCAATATCCAGGAAAAGGGGATGTTTTTCCATTTTATAATATCCTTTTTGTTCTGCTTTTTTTTTAAACATAAGAGTATTACAGTGTTCATTGTAGAGAATTTTCACTTCCTAGGTTATATTAATTTCTAATTATTTTATTTGTGTTGACACTATTCCGGCTTTTTTTTTCCAGTGAGAAATTGTTTGTATACAGGGACATCATTGATTTTACATGTTGATTTTATATTGTACTATGTTTCTGAATTTGTTTATTAATTCTAAGAAACATTTGTCAAATGTTTTGAGCTTTTTGCATGGAGAATCATGGCATCTGCAAATGACAATTTGAATTTTTTTCTTTTATATATACCTTTTATTTCTTTCTTTTGCCTGATTTCTCTGGCTAATGTTTCAATAATATGTTGAACAAGAGTGGTGATAGTAGTGATACTCATTTCTTATCTAGTTCCTGATTTTAGAGAAAATGCTTGGGATTTTTCCCCAGTTAGTATGATGTTGGCAATTGGTTTACCATAAATAGCTTATGCTGGGTTGAGATAAACTCTTTCTATGACTATTTTCTTCAAGATTGTTTTTAAAATTATGAATAGATGTTGAATTTTTTAAGATGTTTTCTTTGTCCTTACTTTTATTTATGTGTCACATTATATTTATTGACTTGCATATATTGAGTCATTCTTGCATCTCTGAAATAAGTGCTACCTGTTTATGTATAATGATATTTTAAATAATTGGTTGCTTTCTGTTTTCCAGTATGTTGCTGAGGAATCTTACATCCATGGCTCTTGAAAGAGATTCCCTGTAATTTTCTTTTTCAGTTAAATTCTTGTTTGGTCCAGGAATCAGGGTAATTCTAACTTTAAGAAGTGACTTAGAGAGTACATATTTTCTTTCAAATTCATTAAAAAGTCTGAGTTTTCACATTAGATCTTTCCTGAAGTTCTTCAAAATTTTGGTGATAAATCCATCAAGTCCTGGGCTTTACTTAGTTAAGTATTTTTATTACACTCTCAATTTTATTGTATGTTCTGTTATTCAATGTTTTTATATCTTCTTGGTTAAGTTTGGTAATTCATATCCTGCATCACTCTCCCAAGCTGGGAAAACAGCTGTGTCACCATGCTCACTTGTATTGTTAATAATATTAACCAAATTACTTCCTTGATCTTTTCTGTGATCCATTTATTATTTCAGAGTGTATTGCTTAATTTGCATGTGTTGGCATAAATCTGTGGTTTCCTTTGCCATTGGTTTATAGTTTCATTACTCTACGATCTAATAGTATTCTTGGGATAATTATGATTAGTTTTTTTTTAAGTATACTTTATGGACTACTATGGTGATCTAAATGGGAGAAAGCTGCATGCCTTTCTTAGAAGAATACGTGCTTTGTTCTTGGATGGAACACAGTGCTATTTTTTAAGTGCATTTCTTCAAATGTGTGGCCCTAGTATGGTGTTTTTTGTTGACATTTTTGTTTACTTGATCTGTTTATTTGTGACAGTGGGGTATTGAGTTCTCCCACCAGAATTGTGGTGATATTTACCTGAGGTTTTACTTGCAATAGTGTTTGTTTTACAACATTAGATTCACTGATGTTCAGGATATATATCTTTATAATTGTTCACTTCCTGTTAAATGTTCCCCTTAACCTATATGTAGTGATCTTCTTTGATGTTTCTGATCAGTTTTTATTTGAGTTCCACTTTGTTTGAATATATGATAGCTACTCTCACTTCTTTTCAGGCTTCCTTGCATAGAATTTGTTTTCCATCTTTGATTTATAGTGTATGAATTTCTTTCTGGGAAGAATGTGCTTCTTATCTAGAGCATACAGCTTGGTTTTAATCTTTTTATCTAATATTACAATATTTCTCTTCTGACTTGAGAATGGAGACCACTCATTTTGAGAATTACTAGTGAAGATGTTTAAATTACTGCTGTCATTACATTACTTCCCTGTTGCAGATTTCTTTTATTTTCCTGTCTCTCCCTGTCCACCCTATTTGATGTATTCATTTCATTTGACTTTTTGACCTGGTCGGCTTTCTTATCTCTTTCTAGAATATCCTTTGAACTAGAACTTCTTTTCTAGTATTCTTTCTGTTGTTTTAAACACAATTTCTGACAGGAAAACTTTTATTTGCATTTAAACTTTCTCTCTATGCATTATCTTTTTCCTTTTAATTACTGAATATATCCTTTTACTATTACACTCCAACAAATTAAAAATATCTATAGTGTTCTGTTTTGTTTTCTTTTTTATATATTGAATATTAATTGTATCTTTTGTATTTCTTGGAGTGTGTTACTTATGACTATTTTTTTTTTTTTTGCTATTCAGAAAATTCTTAACCAATATCACCCCACATAGCCATATAGTTGCTCTAATCTCCATCTTATAAATCTGGAATCCCTAGTACATTTATATTGTTGTTTTAATTATCTTGCTGCTTTCTTCTGTGATCCCTTTTTGGATTATACATTTGTTCTTTATGTTCAATTAACATACTATTTACTAGTAGACCAGAAGATATATTATCTTCTGGTTCATATGAGCTATAATGTCAAATGTGCCCATTAACTTACTCAAGGCATTCATCAGTTTACTAGAATTACATTAAAACTCATTTTATCATATCAACTCTATTTTTACTTTACTGTTATTTCCTATCTGTTTTGTATTATGCCCATCTTTTCTATTACAATATTTGATGCAATTATCAGAGTGAAGTAAATTTTCTGCTGAAGAATGCAAACATCCTGGACATATCTTCCTCTATTTCTGCTAATTTCTTCAGCAGTTTTTTCCTATATATGATTCCTTGTTTTTTAATATATTTTATATTACAGTTGTTTATTATATGTAGCAAAAGAAACACAGAAATAATGTTTATGCCTCAAAAGGACTAAGCTTGTGTTTACCAGAATGCTAGTATGAAGAATTTTTCACATAGATAAAATTAAGCTGCTTTGTGTTTTCTTTCTTCTACTGGTAGAATTCTTATACCACCAATTTCAAATCCCCTGAGTGTTGCTCTGTTATTAAGGTGGAACTGTCTTCTTGGAGATTTTTGCTCAGTGTTTCCATTATTCTCTCAGATTTAGGTTATCCTGATTTTGTGCCTAAAGATATTCTGTCCAGGTTATTATCCCTGTCTTGCCATCAACAGAAGAGTGATAAAGGGTGGTCTTTATGCATAACAGAGTAATATTCTGCTATAAAGAAGGATAAACTAGTTATTTGTAGTATAAATGCAGGTTTTTACAGGCAACGAGATGAGCTCCGATTGCGTTTTGGGGGCTCTTTAGGACACTGAGATGAAAAGAGGTGGTGATATGCTCTGTTACTGTTTTCAACTTCAGTCTCAGGATGTTTTTGTGTGACTTTACCTTGGATTTAAATCTTTCTCAGTGGCGCTACTCCTGCATGCAAACAGAATCGGCAGTGGTCTAAAGTCAAGACAATTACTCCCTTTTTCCTATGGTTAATAAATTTATTCTCTCATTTAAAAATTTTGCCCATTACCCATGCTGGATTTTGTATTTTTCCAGTTAGATGTTTGTCATGAGTTAATCTGATACAATTATTCTGCCATGTCTATAAATCAATCTTTGAAACACTGCTTATTTTTTATGTATGTCATGCAATACATGAGCAAACTCACTTGGGCAGATGCGTACATTTGTATCCATGTACGTTTGTGTAGGGAGAGATAAAGAATAAGAGTCAAACACACACAGCTATTATATCAAGCATTGATCCAAAAACTACACTAAAGTTTAAAAAAATCGTATAACTAACAATGGTTAAAATGCAAATAAATAAAAAGGTATGAAGCAAATGCCAAAGCTGTAAATTTACTGTATGCAAATCTCTTTTTAGGATTTTGATTTACTTTCTAATTCCACAGTGCTAACTACAAGGAAAATGGTTTTATTTTTGAATAGGTACTGCATTTAAAGTATTATAAGCTATCATAGGTGTGATTTACATAAGTATTTGCTTAATATCCTGAACAAAAATTATTTTAGATTTGCATTAAATCATCAAAAAGTGAAGTATTTTGAAAACTTCAGGATATGATTTGGGACAAATTTATATGCCTGAATTATCTATTCTTTGCTAACAGAGTGAGCAACTATCAGCTATCCATTATCACATAAGCTACTGCAAGAACTCCTTTACATTCTGGTCTTTTCTCAGATTGTTTTCCTGATATTTTCTTTGTAATGTCAAGAAAATTTGATCTTTCAGGTCCTCCTGGTACTTCAGCTTTTCTAGGTGATTATTCAGTTTTGTGGCTTTCAGAACTGCTGTTAAAATATCATTTTCTGAGTCACAATGTTGTACTATAAGATAGATATTGTCCTTTAGATATGGAAGAAACCAAGAGGGTAGGAGAGTATACCATCCTAATCAAGATGAGGTTAACAGACAGGATCAAGTTCTTTCTCTCCACTATTTTCTCAATATGAAATTGAAATTAATTATGTATATTTTATAAGTGTGCTTGAAGTCTCTTTATGGCTAATTATCAATTTATCCATTTCACTTCTATGCTTAACATATTCAGCTGCCATAATTTAGAACAAATAAATTTTAAAAGTATAAAGATGCAAAAGTAATCTCTGAAAATAGACTCTGAGTTAATAATAAAGTTATAAATTTAAGATTCATCCCACATATGCTAAAAGTTTGAGGCCTAACTGAAACTTAGTAAAAACATAGCTTAATACATCTAAGTAATAAGTAAAAGATAAAACTAATAAATCAGAGCTATGTTTGGTTTTATATTTTAAATTGAAGTAACATATGTTGTAAAATTACTTAGGATACTACTTTATTTCATTATGTTACTGTTATTTTTGATTTATTCACATTGTTTTTAATAAATTATCATATATATCTAATTTTTAGGTAAGGATGAAATTTATGCCATAATTCATGAATATACTTGCTATCTGTTTTTCATAATTTTTAAGAAACATAAGAAAATATCAAATTAATTTTCAGCTTTTAATAAGTAGATTTTATTCTTCAAAGATTTCATTCTTGTTTTAAGTTTTTCATGACATCTTTCACACAAGCAATTCCCTACTGAATAAAAACACATGACACATTAAGTATATTCACAAAGTTTCTGAAATGTAAGAATTACAAAAAGAACCAAATCCCAAAATAAGGAGTGTCAAGGAAGTCATGAAATTCTTGGTATCATATTATAAGTGATTAATATATTTTCAAAAATTGAACCAATTACGTTTCAGAATCAATGAAGAATATAAACTCATGTATTTTCAAAGTAATTTACCATTGATTTTGCGATCATTTTGTGAGTGAAAATATAGACATGTAGTTATTCAACAATTATTAGGTGCTTTTGTGTTAGAAGCGAGGTGGCATTTTGTTATCTCTATTATATTCTAGATGATCTAACATACTGGTGTGTACTGCAACATAACCTGCTCCATATTTATTAGATTCAAATTGGATACACATACAAAATATATTCCAATAAAAGTACCACAAGTAGAACATAAAAACTGAAGGCAAAGATATCAAGAGTGAACCACTCAAGTTGTCTAAATAATACTTTCATTCTGAAACTCATTTCTACAAACACCTCAGGGATACCACTTTAGAAGTTTTTCAAATATAATTTTTGTGGCAATTATAAATTAAATTATTCATTCCATCATCATTAATTTCACACTTAAAAATTATTTATTTGTTTGGAAACAAAATAATGAATTCTGGTTTCTCATCTACATTCTCATAAAAATCTCCCATTTTTCTCCTGCAAATGCCCACAATTCTTCTAAGTGCAAGTTTAAGCAAATAGATCTCCAGATTGAATGTGCAAAACAAATATCTCATGTCAGTTCTGCCTCTCAAGAAGATCAGCTAAGCTGAACTTTGAAAAGATGGCATAAGCAGAGGTAATTTCCACAGATTTGAATAATTACTGAAGAAAGAAATTGACTTTGAGAAGTTATGAAGGAAGATTATCTTGCAAGATTCATAGGAGAAATTCTGAAAACACAAGATTGCTGATATTTCATTTCTGTGTTTCTCTAATTGCTGGAAACTCCTAGATACCAAGAAACAGAAAGATGAGGAACTCTAGATGAGAGAGAACAGATGCATTTTCCTCTTTTTCCACTACCTGCCTGCTCAGAAGTGGGCACAGACTAACATCAGCATATTGGCACCCAGCAAGGAGATCCAAACTGTTCCGAATCTTCTAGAATTCACATTATTGTGCTCAGGAAGAAGCAAAGGGGGAAAAAATTGTGTTCTCAAAGTCATCCAGGGCAGGAATCCTGAGTAAATGTAAATACAATCTCTGCTCATCCAACTTATTCTCTGACCACTATAGCAGATAAAATGAGTTTTTCAGAATTTGTCACAGAAACAGTTCACTACTAAGTTGCAGACTTTCTGATGTCTTTTTTCAGGTATGTGCAATGGGAAAACTAATGACACAAATGCTGATAAATCTTCTGTTGATATCATTGGAAATAATCTTTCAACAGCCCATCATGAATAGAATCCAGGTGAGTACAAACTTTGAATTCAAATAAATATTTAGCTCAAGGAGGATAAAGTTTTAGCCATAAATAATTTAATAATTAGATTAAATATACAGTGTCAACTGGAAATCATTGAATGATTTATGAAAGACATTTCTGTAAGCATGTTTGTTACTGTAAATTTTACAGCAATTATAAATCTAAAATTTAAAAAGGAATTAAATATTATATATATATATATTCATATATATATATATATATATATATATATCAGAAGTGTCATAAAATGTCACAGTGTGGTGTCTAATCAGTTTTTACAGATATCTAATTATGAGGAAGAAGATTTCATCATTATTATGAATAAGGGTGGTTTCAGTAAATATGTTGAAAGTAGCTTAGGGAACTCTTATTTTTTATCAATCATGGTTGTCTTAGAAGTTCCATCTCTGCAAGACAACAATCATGAAGTTATTACTAATATATATTTAATGACATGAATAAACAAATGACATGAAGAATCTTTCATTTAAATGTGTTATTTTTAGTAGAATGTTATCTAAAAAGAGTACATTTGTCTGTAGATGTATTCCCTGTGACATTATATATATACAGTATACAGTAAAACATGTGAGCATATATATAGAGAGATAATATATATTGAGAAATAGAAACAGATAGACAGACAGACAGACAGGGAGAGAGAGAGAGAGGAAGAGGGAGAGAGAGATAGTTAATGCACACTATAATAGTTTGGCATACTAATACATGTCTGGAAGACAAAGGCCACCACTTTGAGAATCTCTTTTAATTGTAGAGGCCAAAGGTAACTTGTAGTAATGTCATAATGTCTCAATAAATTTAATATTTCATATTTTTGCAGTTTTTTCCTGGTGCATGTATTTTTGGTAGACTATGTATGTATCATACACATGTTACGTTAGTTTAAGCCTTGCAAAAGTATCTATATTCCTTGACTGACTCTCCTATGCTGCATTGGCATGTATATTTTATCTCTAAGATTTGGAACACAGTAAGAGAAAGTCAAATATTTGACCATAAAGGTTTCCTATCATAAATAATTTTAGCCTGGGAGTCACCAATAGATAAAACAGTGTTTAGCTTTGTATCTTTGAAGACTTGTGCATATGGAAAATATAAATAAGATTAAGCCACAATAAAACCAGCAATAATGAATGTTACAAACAAGGCTACAACCGCCTAAGAAGTCATCTTTGTCTTATGCTGTATCATTGACCAATTTAGGTGTCTCTCGTGTTCAATATTAATCTCTGTGAGTGATAACCTTTGTCTGAAAGTATCCATTAATTTGGAGAAAAGAGCACAGACTGCAGAGAAGACACTCATGAAAGTCAGAGCCATTGGCCTCTAATCTTCTTTGAGCAATGAGGAATTTGTAGAAGGGGTGGTTTTGACTCAATCAAATCAAAAGTGAAACATATTTTTGTACAAATTGCATCATCTGCAAACATTTCCTTGACATGCTTGAACCTTTCTAGCTTTCGCCACTGTCTGGGCCTAAAAACATTATCAATACAAAATATTTTCACATCAGGACTATATTGCTGTAAGTTTTCTCTAGATTTTCCATCTGGCTTGTCATAGTCTTTTCCATAACAAAGCTGATTGATGCCACTTTCTTTGGTCTCAAATTGTCACAGTGTAAGTTTGTCACAGTGTAAGGCTGGCTGCCAACCAGCCTGTGCTGGCTACCAGTTCTCCAAGTCAGCCTTTTTATCCTTATCTCTGCTGAAGTAACAGAATAAGTTAACCTTGTAATTGGAGCCTGAGAAGTTACAAAGCACAAGTAATATTTTGAATGTATCAATTAAACAAAAATACCAACTTAAGCTGAAAGTCAAAAGTGAATGTATTGCTGGGGATTTAGCTCATTGGTGTAAGCATCTGCCTGGCAAAGAGGTCGTGAGTTTCATCCCTGGTACCAGAACAAACAAACAAACAACAAAGTAAATTTATCAGTGGGGTAAGATTGTGATAGTTGGCTCATATAAATTTAGGAAATAGCATTTATCTTGTTCAAACTTTGAGGAAGAATTTCTTTTTTCTATCTTTGCTTTCCTTTGCTTAGAATGTGTTTACTATATTTGGTTGCTCTGTGAGACAGAGTTTTCCTGCAATCTCCTACACTGGAGGTTTTATATGTACTCCGAGAACAGCATTCCTATGCATTTAAGAGGAAATACTTCTAGTCTAATTTTTTACTTTGGCTCATGCATGAGGCTATTTGGTCACTGACAGTATCTGTTTTATCCTTCCCTATGTCACTTTCTCTATCCTTAGAAAGAGTCTCAGATGGGATATGTCTTCTGTGAAGGAAACATGCTAGGCCAGTGATGTTGAAGCAAATGACTGAAATACACCCCAAGACCCAATTATTTATCACAAAGTGCCAAAACTGCAATTAAACCCAAATACCGAGGTTTTAGTTTAGAAAAGCAACTGTTATCCAATGCCTGGCTGCTGAAGTGATTTGGTTCATGCGCCAACAGAGAGTACTCTGTGCATCTGCTGTGCGACTTGTGCCTTATATTTGCTGCCAATGTCCTAGGAAAAGCATGCCGCCTGAAAATGGGGTGGGATGCATCTCTCTCCTTACACAGGTACACAATTTTCCTGTACCTGATTGCAAAAAAAAAAGAATGAAAGACATTTACTTGTTTCAATTCAAATTGGACTTCAGAGGCAGCAAAAATGAGGCTATAACTTATACTCTCACAGATCAGTGCTGATAGGTACACAGGAGTTGAGAAACTGTGTTTTTACTTTTTATTTGTAAGGGTCTTTCTCCACTATATGATTTTTGACTCATTTTAAGTTTATATCTGAAGGTTTTAAATTTACCCAAAGAAGAACTTTTCAATTATTGCATACAGCCAATAGCATGTTTATAAAATCATCTTTCTTGATATCAAACATTTGATATTAGTTTCTGTCTGAAAAGTTACCTATGCAGGTTTCCATGGAAATCTCAAAAAGGTCAAAAATAAAGGAAAAGTTTTTGAACTCAAACAAAGTAGCTGCAGGTGTCTTGCTTATACTTTGTGAAACCTTTGTAAAAATATGTTTCTGTTTTCCCAATAATGTTTCAGTGCAGCATAATTTACTAGCTTGAGTTTTGTTGCTTTTTTTCTCCTCTTTTATTTTTCATTTTACCTTATTTCATTTTCTTTTCCTTTCATTTTACAGTCAGAGGCCTTAAAGAGACATTGCTTACACTGGTTTTTATTTTTAGAAAAAAAATTACCCGTATACTAGACAAAACAATAGAAAAAACAGCATAAAGGAAAAAATGAGAAAAAAAAAAACTGTCTTTGCGCACCTAGCAGTTAGTTAGCTAACGGACCTCCAGGTGATCTTGTGACAGTTACACAAGTGAGAGGATGAAAGCAAAAGATAAAAAAGCATGAAAAGAAATTGTACCTACTCACTTAGCAATTAAAGAGTTAGAAGACCTGTGTTCCATCTCCCTTTCCATGTTCAAGCCTACCCTTGATCTCACCAGACATTGCCTCACTATTCCTTGGCTACTTCCTCTTCCCAGGATGAGTAAACTGGAGGTCTTTGCTCCATTTCAACCTTTGGCAGCTTTGTCTTCTACTCTAATTTGCAGCTGCGGGTTTCGCCTTGCAGTTTTATACCTCACAGTGTTGCCTCACAGGTTTCTTGGTCTCACATTGTGCCACATGTTCAGTGTCACTTGTCAGAGTGTGCAAATATGCGTGCTTACAGGATAAAAGAAATATTACTCAGAGATGAGACTTAGTTCAATTAAACAAGTCCAGGGCTTCTGCTGTGTCTCTAAGGCCATCAGGAACTGCTCTGCACCTCTCAGATTAAACTAAATCTAATGTCTGAGTAATCTTTTTCATCCTGTACACAGGCATGGCTGCAAACTGCAACAACGAAACATTCTGTTAGTTCTAGATGTTGGAAATTAAAGATTGAAGTGTTAACACGTTTTTTATGCAACCTTTCTCGCTGGCTTGCAGATGTCTCTCATTTTCACTGCTCTCTTGTGGCCTTCTGTGTTTGCAGTTCTGGGGTCTCTCTATTCTTACATAAAGGCACTGTCCAGTTGGATTAGCACACCACACTTATGATTTTATTAAATTATTTCCGTAAATGGGCTATCTTTAAATATGGTCATGTTGGAGAATAGAGCATCTGTTTATTTTACAAACACTTTTTCTTTTTTTTTTTTTTTTTTGTGGTACCAGGGATCGAAGTCAGGACTGCATGCTTGCAAGGCAGGCTCTTATGCCATTGAGCTAAATCCCCGGCCTCACAAACACTTTAATACATATTTATTTCCATTGATTTCACAATTTAACAGATATTATAAATACATATTTAGAAAAATCACTGAAAGGTGAACTGTTTTCTCCCTCTACATCTGATAAACACCTCATTCTTTATTCTCTTACAAGCTGCTGCAATCTCCACAAATGCTAGTTCAAGCATTTACACAATACAACTATCTCAAAGTTCTGTGAGGGAAGTTTATATAGAGAATAGTGATCCCACAAGATGTTCCTTTCCCAGTCATTGAAATTATTAATATGCTGCCCTACTGAGCAGAAAACACTGTGAGGGGAAACATTTAAGGATCTTGACATCAAAGATTAGCCTTGACCATCTGAGTTGGCCAAATTGAATTACTGGAGTTATTCTAAGAGAAAAGAAGAAGCTACAGAGCCAGAGAAGGATGTGCGACCACTGAACCAAAGGAGTTTGCATCACCACGGAACAAGGGCATGCAGGCAGCCTTCAGTACTGGGAAAAGCAGAGCACTAAATTTTGCTTGTCGGCTTCAAGATGAAGATTGTGCTGCAAAACATTCTACTCCTCTCCATAAAAGTAGGCAGCGTACTAACATAGTTATAAGCTGCTTCCTCTGGTTGGTAACAGCAGCAAGAAGAAACTAACAGAATTGTCACAGAAGCAATAATTTTAACACACTGTGATAAATGTAACTTGTTGGATGAATCCTTGGTGGAAAAAGAAAATACATGTTTTTGGCGTTTCCTGAGCTCTGCATCATGTTGGAACTTGGGGCGCTGGGAGAACTGGCAGTTTGCTCACTGCCCTGGTAAGCCACTGGGGTTCTGCCAGTTCACGGGCTAAGAAGAATCAGACATCTTTCCATCCCTCCCCCACCCCCGTTAGCAAATGGGAGCCGGAGGTCTGAGTATCTCTTGGGAGGATGAATGTATGCAGTGTGGCAAGTGAGGGGGATTTCCTTCTACTATCTCTTTGAAGGCAAATTTTTTATCACTGTTTTGCTCAGTTCTCATTAATGGTACTGCTCTATTCAATATTCTGTTTTAATAAGTTCAATATTTCCTTCCATTTTGATCTACCTGATTGAAAGAACAGCTAATGTGAATAGAACGGGATGTACTAGTGTGCCTATTGCTGGTGTCCTGGTGACCTGCTGTGAGGTTCTGTGCCAATTTCACTGCACTGCCTCACATGGGTTTGTTCTGTCTTGTTCTGCTGTATTTTGCTACCTTCAAAAAAGAAAAGTAGATAACAAAGTAACAAAATACCTCCAAAAAACTCCCAACTCCACCAAAGCTGATCCATGGGGCATAGATGAGAGATGCAAAAACAAAGCAACAGAATAATATAAGGTGATTAAAAAAGTAAATAACAACAAAACAAGTCAGTAAGGTATTGAGCAGCTTGAAACAGGATATAACTAAACAGATAATGGACTTAAAAATTAAAAGGAGGAAAAGAAAGGATATATCTAAAGGATATAACTGAATTTATTTTTAAGTGTGTAGGATTGATAACCATGTTGCTAAGTTTTTATTGGATCATTGATTAGAACTGTTTGCAGCCTCTGTTTGAATGTCTACTTTGCTTTAATTTTGTAACTTGAACAACTATATCTAAGAAGACAATATGTAATTGATCAACTAGTGATTTCTGTTTATATTTTTTTCTGAAATTCTGTATTGTTTCTACCTCTTTTTCTGTTTTGCTTTTTTTCTCTTTAAATAAAATTTTAAAAAATATGTTTTAGGAAAAACAGAAAGGGCGATCTTTGGGCTGGGCATTAAAACATGTATTTATCTAAAGACATGAAGAGCAATATTATTTAATTTGCCTTTATTAGTAGCAAATGAGATAATTTCAGAGAAGAAATGATAAACTGAGATAAAAGGGAAAGGCTATAAGGAGTGTGACAAATGTTAAAAGCATACGTTCAAAAAAAACTAGGGTGAATGAAAGAGTGAAAAGTGTGAAAAACTCTGGAATTATGACTAGAACGTCTTTATTATAGACAGTGCTTCCTAGAGAAGAAATTCTGAAAAACCTCTTCTTGGTTTTTGTAGCTAGGAAACTGGAGACCAGGTAGAACAGGTAGAAGTAACTGTCATAGGAGCTTTAACAAAAGTTGGACCTTTCCACACTTCTACACATTGCAGAGTTTCCTTAAATACATTTAAAAGTAACAGTGTAAAGATGTTTCAGGCCTTTAAAAACTAAGTTTGAGTGTTCCCATAACAAATAGTAATTGATTAAAATGCAACATATATCCATTTCTTAAGGTGAATATTTTGAGTTACAAACATATAGTCTACTAATAAAAATGATTAAAGTGAATAACTTTAACCTCAGCATGTTAAAATTTGTATCAATAAATTCATACAAATTTTAATAAACAGCAATCTCCAATTCTAAGGCACAATTTTTTCAAATGTTAACATCCTTAAAACTCCAATTTCTCTGATTATAATTGTATAGCAATTATAGTTACTGGAATTCCTTTTATATTTAATAGCAGTTAAAATATGAAGTATCTTATAATGTGGCATAATTTAAATTCAATTTATACAGAAGTCAGTTAATATCTTGTTTAATTAATAAATAATAAAATGAATAAAAACTCTTAAATATACTCTAAACACTGACTTGGGTCACTCCATGTACATGTAGAAATTAGTAAGAATCTAAATGGATGATATCAGCTTTAAAGGAACAAAAGTCATAAATTGATGACATTGCTGTATGGGTGTCAGATTCCATAATACGGATTACAAATATCAGGTGGGAGCAAAGAACATGGACAAAACCCAGTGGAAAACACAATATTTTCATTCTTATTTATGGTTTTTTTCTTCTATTTCATAGGTAATAAAAGAAAATATGAAGAAGGAAACCTGGAATTACCTGACTCATAACTTTTCCTTAAAAATGAATAGCCTAAAATGCTTATAAATCAGCCTATAAAATGTCTTACATCCATCAGAAAAACTAAGACAACAAATTGGTTTCCTGGACTCTGCTTTCCCTTTTTGTTTGTTTTCATCCCAGCTGTGATCTTTGCGCTCTGCCTGGTGACAGGCCCCATCTGGCAGCTTTGGAGCAGCATGACTAAGATCAAAAGGTGGCTAATGAGGACCAAGCTAAGGTGTTGTCAATTGCAATTCACAAAGGCAAGGAAAGTAAAATGGGCTTTAAGATTATTTTGGTGCATGATAGTAGAATTTCTGTCCCTCTGCTAATATTATAAAACAGGGATAAGGAAGAGAGGTGTCACAAATGTGTTTACAGTAATAATAAAAATTCCTTTTAATGAAGCATTTATTCTGTTCTGCCGATCCAGTGTTAGATACCACTTTCCTCTGAGCATATTTCAGAGCTTGTAACCAGACTTTGAAACATTATACATTCTCAAAGAAGTCTCCATGTTATTATACCCATACTACATGGTGAAAGAATGAATACCCAGAATGTTGCATGTTTAAGCAGGTTAAAGTTAAAAAATGTTTTATATACATTTTCTTGTTTAATTTCCACAATAACATGAGAAGTCAGAACGGATAATACCACAGTATATATTTTTGGATAAATTATAATACTTATTTGGAAAACAAATACACAACTTTGAATGGATTTGAAACAAATTGTACATTAAACAGATTTTCCTTAAGTAGCTAAACAAAACTTAAGAAGAATTAGCAATAAAAGAAAATGTTTTTTGTATAAAACCAGCATGGAAGAATTCAGATCTAATTAAATGCATATTTTTGATTGCTCAGGGGAAGTCTTTGATGGATAAATTTAGAAAGGGATAAGTAAAGAATTTTGTATAAGAATATAGCACATTTTGTACAATGTCTTCACTTTGCTGTTATCATTTATACAAACTCCATAGTTTTCTTTACCATCACCATTGAATAAATTATTGATTCTCTATTAAAATATTTAAAATAATTCTACTTTTGATACATGTGACTTAGCCCAGTGACAGACACAAAACCTTGTAGGAGATATTTTTTTTGATTTAAGAAATTTTTATTTTCAAAATCTCATGCATTTGAGGTGTGATCTAAAAATACAGAGCATCCCTAAGTTTAAAAAATTATTACAGTAAAAGACACATTTTCACTATTCTCCTTAAAAATACTGTCTCTTAAAAAAAAAAAACATTTATTCTATCATTCTTGTCACTTGCTGAAGTAGTTTTGGAAGTTCTCTTAGTTGCATTTTTGTGGCTGCCTAGATGTCCTGAGTTGATTCAATGGACTCATTTTCCTGGTTTTTCGTTAGTACATATTTGCAGTACATGCATTTTATGGTTATCTTTGCCAGTTGGTACATGTACTTAGTGTTGCTTGTTCCTCTTGCAATTCTCTTTGCCTTTCCTCTCTCCTACCTCACTCCACCTCTAATTCCTCTATCCTCCTTTCCATTCTTGTTCATATTAAACTTATTTCATGATTATGGCATGTAATGTCTACCTTCTTTGAAGTTACTAGGCTCTTATGCATGCTTTACCTTTATTCTGCATATTTACCCTTGCCCTACTCCTCATCCCTTGCCCTTGGTCTTTTGACCCTTTACATCTGCAAGAGTCTATCTCCTTATTTCTTCCTACTCTTCTTTTATTAGTCTCTTTTATTAGTCTCTTTGTAAAGTCATTAAATCAAAAAATTTATCTTTCTTAGCCATATTTGATACTAAGGAAGAGCCAAAATTTGCATGGGGCCAGATTGGCTGAGTAAGGTAGATGAGGATACAGTACCTCAGAACGATTTTCTGAGCCTGCCTGTTTCCTAGCACTTGGCAGCAGCATTCACTATATTTTTAATCATACTGTGCCAACACCCATGAAAGAGGATTTCCAAAACTGCCTATGGCAGGGCCAGGAAAGATGGGATAAGTGTGCTTGAAACAAGCAAGCAAGAAGGGAGTGGTTTTTTTGTTTTTGTTTTTTTTTTCATGTTTTTATTTAAAGAGAAAAATAAAACAGGAAAAAGGTAGAAATATTACATAATTTCAAGAAAAGAAAATAAATAGTAAAAAGTCACTAGTTGATACATTACACATTGTTCTTTTAGAAATAGTTATTCAAGTTACAGGATTAAAACACACAAAGTGGACACTAAAGCAGTGAGAGTGGAAACAGATCTGTTCAACAATCCAGCAAGAACCTAGAAATATGGTCGCCAATCCCACACATCTAAACTTACATGCAGCTGTATCTTTTATAGCACTTCCTATTTCCTCTTTTTTTTACAATAGCAATTATACATTTTTAAAATTTTATTTAAAGAGAAGAAAAAAAGTAAAAAAACAAAAAGGGTAGCAATAATACAGAATTCTAAAAGAAAGAAAGAAAAAGGAGAATGAGAAAAAGCCCCACAAAGAAATCAGTAATTTGTAAATTACGTATTGTCATCTTGGATGTAGTTGTTCAAGTTACAGAGTTAAAGGGTACATAGTAAATATTCAAACAGTCATACTACAAACAGTTTTGCTCAAAGATCCAACAAAGATTCAGCAATATGGTCATCTATTTTACACACTCAAACTTACATGCAGTTATATCCCTTAGAGCACTTTCTTTTCCTCTCTTTTTTACAATAGCAATTACACATTTTGGTTTTACTACACTTGTAGTTCTTATTTACTTTTTATACTAGAGACACAATGTGATATTTATAAATATGATTCTTATTTATTGTCTCCATTTGCCTATGAAGGCCTCAAGATTATCCTTTTTTATAGCTGAGTAATATTCCATTGTATAAAAATGCCACATCTTTTTCATCTGCTCTGCAGTTGATGGGCATCTTGGTTGTTTGAAGGGAGTATTTTAAGAGTGATTGATAACAATGTGTTTTTATTGTAATATTTTCTTTAAATTTAAATGTTCAGTTATATTTTAATCTTTCCATGCATATATCTATAGACAGTATATGAAATTTCCATTTGTTCTATATTCTGTTCAATATTAGGCTTATTAGTTATTTTTGTATTACCTGTCTAGTATTATGTAGTGATAGTTGTGATGTCAATTTATGTTTTCTAAAAGAAATGTTGAACATTTTAAATTTTTATTGATACCTTTTATCTTTTTGTGCAGATTATGTATTCAGTTTTACATATTTAATCATTTGTTTTCCTAGTAACATTTTATTAATAAGAATAGTGCTTACTGAGAAGGGTGTGGCTGGGTGGTAGAAGTGTGGATATGTGTTCTGGATGTGTGCTTTCTATATGTATGGTCATATCACAATGAATCCCAATGACATGTATAATAAATATGTGTTAATGTGAATAACAAAGTTATGCACAAGTGTTTTATGAATATTACATTAATAACGTTTTAGTTTTGAGTTAATAGAACTCTAAATAGATTCTTTAAATAAATCCCTTAGGTATGCAATTTGCAGATATTTATTTTTTGTGAATTGTGTTTTCTTGATCCTTCATCTGCTTTATAAGGAACAAAATCTTTTAATTTAATCACAAAATTTATCAATTTTTGTTTTTATTCTTGGTGTTTTTGGTATGCCCATAAAAAATATATGCCTATTATCTGTTCATAAAGATTTTAAACCTTGTATTCCTGTCATAGTGTCATTTTAGCCATTATTTTTAGATCTATGATACATTTCAAATTAATTTTAATGTATGTCAGGAGATAAAATTTTAAATTTCAAATTTTCATAGTGGGTATACAGATTTTCCAGACTCAGTGAATTAATATATTAATGTTTATTTTCATCAAAATCAACTGTGGGTTTTTGCACCTAATTTGGAATATTCTTTTTTTTTTTTTTGCTACATGCATTTATACTTTGGCCTTTTGAACATTTTCTTGATTATTTTACTTTTAAAATATCTAAAGATATCACATAGTATAATCTGTCTGGCCAGGTTATTCAATTTTTTAAAAATTTACTATTGTAGTTTACTTAATAATTTATCTAATTTTTAAATTTGTATTGTTTCTTGAAACAGGGTTTTGCTGTATAGTTCAGGTCTTGAACTCATGTGGCACAGGTGGACTTGAATGTGGTAGCTTTGAATGTGTGAGGATTACAGACATTAACAGCCACACCATGCTCCTATGTAAACTATAAAAGGATTTTATGTATCCTTACAAAATGCTTAGGTAGGAATTAAACAATTCATAAATACATTCAAAAAAATCATCCTAATAAACTGAAATTGTAAATCCTCTCTCGCACATATATTTTGTATGTATCTGTCAGTTTCCTTCAGAAACAATCATATCTACTGTGCAAAGTGTATTTTGCATCTGTCTGATTTTCATGGATTTGACATTTTTTTTACTGATTTTTCAATTGGGTAAATGTTTAGTAGACTAGACATTTTTTTTATTGATTTCTCAATTGGGCAATGGTAAGTAGACTATTAAGGGAAATTGTAAAAATGAGCATCAATGTGTATTTTTTGGAATGCTGAATGTATGTTTTTGCTCCAGGCTTCTATTAAATAATATAATTTTCACAGTAAAGAGAGATTTAAGTTTGGGCAACACCTAACAATATTGAAAACCTTTACCAAGATAGAATTCCTTCAATCATCATGCACACAGTCACACACACACACACACACACACACACACACACACACACACAGAATAATTCCTTGTTATCCATGGGACATTGGTTTGAGAATTTTCTGCAGGTATCAAAACCTACTGAGGCAGAAGTCGCTTACATAAAATGAAGTTGCAAATAGCCTACACATATATTTTATGTACTTTAAATTGTCTCTAGATTATTTAAAATACCTCAAATGATGTAAATACAGTGTAAGTAGCTGTGATGTTATCATCTAGAGGGAAATGAAAATAAAAGTCTGTCTATGTTAAATATAGATGCAAATATTCCCAGTTGCACCCAGTTTAATCTGTGCAATCACAGATCAATTATATTTAAAACTGAAATCGGACCCATACACAAACATACACACCCACATCAAAATCCATATTTAATTTTGATTTTATATACCTTATTAAAAGTATAATTTATTCTAAATGTGTATAATTCCTTGCAAATATAATTCATGATTTACCTTGTATATCCATAGAATTGTTCCATTTATAATAAACCTGTTAAACTATTGATATTGTTTCTGAAAGTTGTTTAAGCACAAAGTGTAAAAGTCTCCAATTTTTTTATCAGGAAAAGACTTTGAAGGTGTGCACCAAACTGGGATTAAATCTCAGTCTTCTAAGTATAGAAACTAGAAGAGTCACCTTAGAGAACTAGCATTTCCCAATGAGAGTTTTGACACATATCAGATACCTGACAATCTCTCTATGGGTATAAAAATCTTTATACAATGTCAGATAATAAACAAATAAAAAACTTCCATGAATATTTGAAAAACATTTTAGTTTTAATGTGATTATCATAAGAAAAGATGTTATCACACAAACGTTCACAGCAGTAGCCAAGTCATTGCAAAGTTGAATTAGAACTCTGAATGACATGAAACAAAGTGTTAAGAAGGACGCAAAACTCTAGAAGGAAAACATCTGTTTTCCATATGCACTGGTATAAGCCTCAATGGACTCCAATAAAATTTTTAGCCACTCCAGGAAAAATCCGTAGTTAAATTTTAACTTATCAGAGTAAAAGATGTGAATCCATTTACCTAACTGTGGCTCTTCTCTTTTATGCAGCATGCATTTTAAACAAACCAACAAAATTGTCACTTATTGCTATTCTCACACATGTGCAGTCCTTTCACACCTATAAAAGCATATTTTGCATTTCACATTATAGCAAAATTATTGGTGTCAGAAAATCTAAGATAATGCTGCCAGTCAATTGTTACTGAATTGCTATTTACTCATTACTGATCCCCATTTTTCTGTGGAACTAAGATGGTTTTAGAAAATGTATGGGTAGGAAAATAGATGCGGATATTATAATAATTATTCAAAATTACAAAACTTTCCGCTTCTGTAAATCTGCGAATACATTATGCATGTTGTTAGCATAAGTCTCAGTGTTGTTCCTCTCTCTGTGAAAGGAACTGAATGATATTCACAGGGCTTTTTCATTGCAATATAAGGGAATTCTGTGACAGATTAACTGATGGTCGACTTGTAACACCCAGCTGAACAGAGTCAGCATGGTTTTGGAAGTGGAAGCCCCAAGTAAGGATTGCTGCCAAAAAAATAAAAGGAGAACTGGAGTGGAAGATGGTGCGCTGTTGATTCTCCTGGAGAAGTTGGTCATGTTGGGCTTCCTGATATGAACTCAGCTGTTCTCACTGTTGGAGGAGCTCAAGTCTTTGCAGTCACTGAGGATGGCTGCAGTTCTTTTCAGGGGAGCTCTGATCCTTACCTTGAGCATTGCTTCCTGGCTCCAGTGCAGATCCTTCAGCACAGTTCCTTTGTCCCGCTGGCTCAGATTTACTACCTTCTGCTGCTGGCCTTTGATCATTCTTAGTGCAGATCCTTGTTACAGAATTGCATGATTTTTAGATTTATTTATTTATTTATTTATTGGTGCCAAAATTTGAGCTCATGACCTTGTACTTGCCAGGCAGGTGCACTGTGCCAGTGAGCTGTATCCTCAGTAAGAGTTCCAGGAAACATTGTTTTGAGTGCTAGGCCTCCAGCTGGACTCATGAAGGACATTGCCAAAGGCTCTAGGTCTTCAGCTGGACTCATGTAGGAAAATGCCATGGGATGCAGTCCCTTAGCTGGATTCTTTAGGTCTCTAATGCATGGACAGATCTCCCGAACTCTTCTGTGTTTGACTTTTTGGTGAATATTGTAACCTAATTCTATAAATTATGTGTCCTGTATTAAATCTATTGCCTTGTAAACCCTGCCTACAAAAAAATCATATGTCCAGTACTCACTCAATATGCTAAGCGTTCATGGGAGATATTTTACTGTATAACAAGCCTTCTTTGTGGTTAAGAAAATTTAAAAGAAAAGACAAAAAAATTCTTCAATGGTATCTTTACAGAAGTACTTATAGGCATGTAAATTAATGGTATTTGAAGAAATATAAATGATGTTTTTAAATGCATTTGAAATAGAAACACATAGGATGAAAATCTTATGTGAGTCTGATTAAAATTACAAAACATTCTTATTTGTTGTAATCCACAGCTACAAGAAACGGCATTTATCATTCTTTGAATGTTATGATTTAACATGTGCTTTGAATAAGTAGACAGAAGATGTAGAATTCAAATACTTAGAAGCTTACACCTTGAATACTAAAGCCCTTTTGGCTTGTGTCTCTCTCAACAGTCAATAGTCAATTGAGACATATTTTCTGTTATTAACATTTGATTGTTATAAATATTCTATTTGAATGCAAACACATATAAAGCTATTATTTCTTTTTTCTGACTGACATTTGATTTTGCACAAGGAAATTTGTGCTTTGTTTTTTCACTTAATGGTATATTTTATAAAACTTCACTTATTCATACAGAATTAAGTCATGCTTTTAACACACACAAAGTATGCTATGGAATAATGATTATGAAATATATAAATGTTCCAATTAGTGAATATATAAATTTTTTCCAAGTACTAGGTGCTATAAGCAATTCGGCACTAAATATTCCAACATATGTATGGCATACAATTGTTCTAGAATAAATATTTTAGATTGTTATAAGAATTTGAGGTCTGCAAGTTTTGCCAAATTTTCCTTCACAAAACATGTTATCAACTTATATAAGTAGTTTATGAAAATGTATTTTCCAATAGTTTTTTTTAATTCTTTGCTAATCTGAAACAAAGTTCTCTTGATTTTTGTGGTTAAAAGTGTTCATGATAATATTAAGTAATCAGGAGTCTGATGTCTTTTCTAATGAAGTGTTAGGCTTTCCCTTTTTGATAAATGTATAATTTAGAACATTATTCATTTGAAGTCACAACATCACACGTTGGTATTCTGCAGCATTTGTTTTAACTTGGAAATTTTTCATAGATGTGTTTTATCAGTAGTGCTAGTAGTCATGGAAAAAGACAATTAAGTTCATGGGCCATATCTGATTCTTTGAAAATTAAGCTTCCTAGTGTGTTTGAATTGTTGTGAGGTGAATAGTGTGGTATTTCTCCCCATTTGCATTCTAAGTTTCATTGATCATAAAATTGTTTTGATCATATTTCTCCTCACATAAAATGCTAGAAATTAATAATGGTATGCAGTAAAATTACTAAGCCCAAAGTAATTTTTTTCTTATACAAAATATTAGTTGGAGAGTCCCAAGTCTGCAACTGTTTATGGAAGAGGCAGTCAAAAATAATTTTTTCATAACAATTTGGAACTGATGTAGAGTATAATATCAATTATGTTTCAGAAGCTTCATGTAAATTCTTCAGTGCTCCATATTTAACATGCTTCATCTATTATTTGACCATATTTTGTTTATGTTTCCTGATGGCACCTAATAAGAAATGAGTGAACAAAAGAAGATTCAGATGTGCTAAAATACAAAGTATATGGACCAGATCTAATTTTTCAAAAATATTTTCCTCAGAGTGATGAAAAATTGTACCTGTTTATGCAATCAAAACAGAGTTTGCATAGAATTTGATTAACAAAGTAAGACATGTATCATTTGAGAGGGTCACCATCCATTATTTTAAAGAAAAGGACATTGCAAATATAAAGAAAGGTAAACAATATAGATGTTTGATTCCCTAAGCCAGCCTACACACACACACACACACACACACTCACATACACAACAAATTTTTAAATTTTCTCTTTTAAAATTGCTAATATTTTCTATCTTCATTCTAAATCCCATTTCTCTTTTTTTTTTGGACATAGATATCTCTTACTTGATTTATGAAAATAGTGTTTGCATTCTTCCCCATCCTATAAATTTTATCTTCCTTCATAGGCATCACAGTGCTATTGAAGTTAGTTTTCAAAACATACATAAATAATTTTATACAAAATTTTTGATTATTCCCACATACAAAGGCATACACCCACAAATGTGAAACCATCAACCTGACAGCTAAGTATTTTGGCTATCACCTGACCTTTTCTCATTAGAATTTAACTGTACCTTCCAAAGTATGGCATTAGCAAAATTTCACAAAACTGTTTATTGTTTCTCAACATAATCTGAGTTTTATCATCCTGAAATTTTGCCCATGTTCTGGAAACCTAGAAGTTACCACTTAGTAAAATTGTTCTTAGCTAAAGTTGTTTCGTAGTTTGTCAAGAAAAAACATGGCTGTTGTAACCATTTCCATATTATAGATTTTAAAACTGAATAGTGGGAAAGTTAAGTAGTTTGAATTTGAACATAAAGTTGGATTTTAAAACAATCATTCTGTCACTAAAATTCAGAAAATAAAGACAGTGTCTTCATTATCTTTTCTCCCACAATATGTTAAACATTACTTGTACAAAACAGGTTCGAAATAAATGTTTGTTAAATTGAATGTATTATTCAAATTATAATTTGGGAGTCAATGAACCAGAAAATTAACTTTATTATCCAACTGAAAACAACAATATTATCTTGGCCAATTTGTTGAAAATAGTTTCAACAGTTTTTTCTTCAGGATTTCTATTGTGATACTTAGAGTAACAATGAACATAATCCTGAGAAAACAAAAACAAAAGCAAAAGCCTCACAATACAGATGTTGTGAGAGAAGTCCGTGCTGACCACAAATAGTAGCAGTTATGTAGATTTGGCCACAGTTTCAATAACTATACTTTATCAGGGACATACAACCAAATTTCCTTTCCTTTAAACAGAGCTGAGGAAGTAAAACAAAAGCCTCAGTGAGGAAAATTAATATCAAAAATGTAGAATACATGCAGATTTCCGTTTCTTCGAGTTAGTTATAAAAAGAGATTAGACAAATTTCGAAGACATTTTTTTCTCATGTAATAGTCCCTTATCACATTAATAATCACTTATTTTTAATTGCATGCTATAAATAATATCATCATAAAAATATTCAGAGCCTTTATATTCCTCATGTCAAATGAGAACAGATAAGTTTCAAATAGAAACTAAAATGTATTCTCTGAAATTGGAATTCTAAAACATTTTACAAAACATTAAGAAAATTAAGTTCAATGGAATTGCTTTACCTTTCTCTAACCGCTGTATATTTAAATTTCTGATTTAATATATGTGAAATGTATGTCTAGGTATATTTTACAATAAAAAAATGTTCAGCTGGTACATAATGCATTTCAGTATGATACTCTTCTGTTAACCTTTTAGTAGTAACTCCTTTAATGTAGAGACTTTGTGGAAGATATTTTTTGTAACAATTTTACTTTAAAGACAAAAAACCCCAAAACTTCAAAACCAAGATAATAGAGGAGTAACAATGGTTAATACATTTTTAGTTACTTTAATTAATTATTCAGAGTACAAGATGTAAGCACTGAATTGTCTAAACAATATTTGTACAAACCTGTCTTTTCAATGAACTAAGAAAATTAGTAGTATAATTAGCTACTTGCATATATGTGTGCATATATATATATATATATATATATATATATATATATATTTTACTTTTTCCTTCCTTCTTTTCTCCTTTCCCCTATCCCAGTTTCTGTTTCCTTTTGAACAGTTTCTCCCCATTTTGCAATATCTATTGTACATTTTTTATTTTACATACTCTTTTACCTTCTTGCATTAGGGAAACATTATAACATTTACATGTGAATCTAGTTTATTTCACTTTCACAAATTGCATCCACTTATATAAAAGTCACTACTTTGTCTTTCTTTATAGCTGAGTAGAACTCTGTTGTATAGAAAGACCACATCTTTTTATCCATTTCTCATTTGATGGGCATTTATGTTGTTTCCAAGATCTAGCTATTGCAAATTGTGCTGCTATAAACATGGGTGTACATATATGATGTTTTTAATTCTTCCGGGAAGGTATCCAGAAGGGGACTAGCTTAGTTAAATGGTACCTCCAAGCATAGTTTTTTTGAGAAATCTCCACACTGATTTCCACAGTTGGTTGTACCAGTCTACACACCTACCAGCAGTGGAAAAGTATTCCCTTTTCTCCAAGGCCCACTAACACTTGTTATTGGTTGATTTATTGATAAACAGTCATTCTTTTCTGGGTGTTCCTCAGACAAAGGATTACTGTCAAGAACATATAAAGAGCTGAAAAATATCAGACCTCCCAAATTAAAAGACCCAATCTGAAAATGAACATCTAAGATAAATATACACTTCTCAGGTGAAGAAGTACAAACATCAAATAAATAAATGAAAGAAAATTCAACATCATTGGTCATTTAAAAGATACAAATTGAACGCATTCTGCAAAAGAAGTTTACCGTAGCCTGTTGTATATTCACTTTACTAACAGATTCCTTGGCCTTGGTCATAATGGAATTTTGGAGAACCATTGTTGGGGACTGTCCTGTGGATCATATGACACTCAGCAGCCGGTGGTCTCTAACCTATAGATAATATTATCACTTCTTCAGTCGTGTTTGTGAAAATACTTCTCAGTAATAAAAAATGTCTTGGGGAAGAAGGGTAAAGCATTATCATTCCCCACTGAGAACCACTGACTTCTGCAATTCACTGGTCTCAGAGTTTTATGTTTGTTATTTATATTTCTCAAAGAAAACATGGTTTTTCTCTAGGAAAGTCGACTTTTTTTGTTTTTTGTTTTTTTGATGGTCATTTTTCTTCTTATGATATTTTTCCTCTTCTTTCTCTTATGCTATTTGGCAGTGGTATCTGGGACATAATACTTTTGTGTAAAGCAATACCCTAGCCCCACATTCAAATATTATCCCATAAACAGCTCTATTTGAAGACCGTCATGTATTTGAAAGTGAGGACAGATGAGTAGGCCACTACTTCTGTTTTGTTCTTCAATTGTTCAATAGTAAGTAATTAGTATTACTACTCTAAGACTTATTTGTTCCTTCTTCTCAAGCATTATAAACTGCTCATAATAAGGGTTTAGACATTATGTATTACAGCAACATAGTAAAAAAGATTGACTTGAAAGCCCATCTTCTTCCTGAAATCTCAGCAGGTAAATAGATGTGTATCAAGAGAATTAGAGGAAAAGCCCATTTTTTCTCCTATAATAGTTTTGTTCGATCCTGGACCAATAGTATGAGTAGTAAAGACCCAGAGTTATAAGAATGCAGGCTGAGTAGCCAGGCAAAAGGCTCAGACTACATGGAGATCCCATGTGAGATTTCTGACAACTGTATTAGATTTCATTTGCATATTCTAAAAAAACAAACTCTATATAAATTTGTCAAGTATTCATTTCACTAGTTTATGCAGTCCTTGTTTTTATTTTATAGTCATTCACTCTTCTGGCTGTAATATTGATTTGACCTTTTAATGTTAACACTGTGCACAGAAAGTTCTCCTAATGCTGAACACTTAAAATGCCATCGAATTCCATAGAAAATTAAGTGTTCTCTGAATGGGGACATTGACATTTCCCTATTTAAACCTTGCTCCCTTAGGGATGCAGTTATCATCAGGGTCATTAAACAGGCTATAGATCTAAATATGGCAAGATATCACCTATATGCAGATGGTATAAAAGTTGAAATTTTTCTTTTTGGGGAGTAGCACTTATGATGAAACCAGTTTCTTTCTTCTCACTGTTTAACCACTTCAGCCTCTTTTCCTTCAAGGGGATTCCTTAAAGCATAAAAAGCAATGTAATGATTTATGATAGCATAAAAATTTAGTGCACTCTGTAAATTTTGCAAGGTAGTTATTTTTCCTTTGATCATTATTTGATTTTTTATGTCTCATATATAATATTAAATGGAACATTCTAAGAAACTCTATTGATCATTCCTACTTTGTTCCTGTTCGTTACCCTTTGGTTTTGAAATCGTTTTTTTTTTTTCTTAATATAAGACATTATATACCTCAAAGAAGTTCTTAATATATCTTTGTTTTTATTAGCTTATCCAATTACAAGTAAAAAGCATGATTTAAATTTAAGAGGCTAAGTAGTACCAAGGAGCTTAATGTACAGATTTTAAGTAAAAACTACAATATTAATTCTGTTTTGTTACTTAATGGTTGTTTTCAGGTTCACCGTTGGCTCTGAGCTCCAATTTCTTCATAGGCTGACTCACCATTGTACTGTACTATGTGACTTTTAGTGCCATTATGAGTTTTGCAGGACTTAATCATGAGCTATGAACTATTTGAGAATGTCAAACCATGCTTTTAAAAAAATCTAATCTACACTGAATACTGTGATTTTAACATCAATCATTTCAATAGGGGAATGTTTAAAAATTACTAATGCATGTGTCCTTTACTGAACCAAATTAACCTAATAACCCAGTTGGTGTCTGGAGATTTGTAGTTCTTTTTATGTTTGATTATTTTTTTGGTGTTTTCTAGGTAACTATAATATATAGATAATACTATCTAATATATAGATAGTATTGATGTAAGAAATTAAGAAGCTGAATATTTTTAGTATGAATGAATTCATATTGCTTGTTTATAAGCAGAATTATTAACTTAAATCTAATTTAGTAAGGCAACCACACTCATTTACTTGTACTGAAATTCGTAGTCCATTGAAATTCTCATTGTTTCAATATTTTTGAATCCAAAGAGTCCATGTTTAAACTGCTACTATTTTGCCATATCTATCTCCACTTCTACTTATGCAAAGTTGTATTAATATTGGGTTAAATTTCACCCATTGAAATTTTCATATGCTCCAACTAATGTTCTCCAAACATATGGCAATCCAAATTACTTTTAACTGGCATTTTTCTTTTTCCATTTCCTTCCAATTTACCATTCTTTAGGTTGCAAAAAGAAGATTATTGGGAGCTAAAGTGAAATTCCAGTATATCATTGTAGCTAAGAAAAACATAAATTAATGTAAAACTTTTTTGGCATTTCAACTTTCTGGCAGATAAGTATGCAAATTCAATTAACTGCAGTTGGGCCATATATCTAGCTAATGTGCATCCCAGAGATCATTTTGTTTGCACAGTAATAGACAAGTACTGTGGCCTGCAGCAGTCAGTTTATTCTACATACAGCAAAGCCTCCAGATCACAGTAAGAAGCCAGGGTTTATGAATTGCCAAAATATTTTTAGAGGCTTGCAGTGTTATTTCAATTGTAAAAACAGTATTACTATGTAGTTACTGACTTAGCTTCAGGAAGCACTTTTTTGAATCATTGAAATTATTCTGTAGCATCAGAAAAATATGACACTTGTTTCTTTAATTTTTGTTAAAAAATATAATCAGTTAACATCTGAAACAGATGCAAACTGATATAAAATATGAAAATAATTTGTTCTACTTGAATTTCACTGCTTTTGTTAAATGGGCAGATCAATTTGTACAAGCAGTATTATGTTATAAATTACTAAAAACATTCTTTCAAAGCAAGAAGTCATTATTTTTCTCATTTAACAAGTGGAGATTAAACTGAGGTTTTGAAAAATTCAATCAATGAAATATGTCATTGTTTTGGTCAGTAAGCTCTTTTTGACTTTTTAAGGAATGTTTTCTTCTTTCCTCTGTACTACACCACTTTAGGGACATAAACATTCACTTTACAAATGTACAGTAAATCCACTACATTCCAGAAGGAACTTAATACTGGGAACAGATGTAAGAAAAAGACAATACAAAGCACACACACACAATAGCTCTAGTTGTATTCCTGGCAACACTTTTTGTAAAGAAAGAGTTTTAATCTATGCATACCATGAAACATTACTCAGCAATAAAAACGTATTAAATATTAACATACACAAAACTATTAATTTTTAAAATATTACATCAATCAAAATAAAAAAATGAATTAATACTTCTGCATTATTCTATTTCTAAGAAATTATAAAATGGCAAAAATGACAGAAAACAGATCGGTTGCTACTAAAGATGTATATAAAAGAAGGAAATGATTTCAAATTGAGCCTGAGAAAATCTTTTAGGCTGAGAAATTTTACTTTTTTATTATGCTGGTACTATAGTGGTTCTATAAATCAAAACAATTTAGAGTGATACAATTTATTTAACAGATAATGGATCAATGTAAAAAATGAAATTTTGTTGTCGTTATATTTTCAATACATCCACAAATGCCTTGATTTAACTTGTAAATTGGTGTTCTCTCTCCCAACCCCTTCTCTTTTCTGATCAGTCTCATCAGAGAGTTTCGGTTTGAGTTTTCTGCTCCAAAACTAATGTGTGTGTGTGTGTGTGTGTGTGTGTGTGTGTGTGTGTGTGTGTGTGTGTGTGTTTGGAGACAGAGTCTCATTATGCATTTCAGGCTGGCCATGGGCTCACTTTGTAAAGTAGGCTAGTCTTAAACTTGCAATGATCCTCCTACCTCAGTCTCCCAAGTTCTGGGATTACAGGAATGTTCCACCATGCCCGGCTCAAAACCAAATTTTAAATTGGTTGAATTTTTTCTCATGTGTGTAATTTAGATTGATGTTCATCTGAAAAATATATACTTACTTCCATTCCCTTGAGATAATTTTGCTAGGTTATTTGAATTGCCTTACCGCCTCTCTAGTTGTGCATTTTAAAGCTTTGCCATTTCTTCTAAGCACTCCTCTATCATCTCATAAATTTTATATGTAGAATTTTTAGTATTTTTTCTTTCAACACATTTTGAAGTATCAGAATAAGAATTTTTAATAGACTATTAAAATAAAGTGAAAGAAAAATATGCCAGTATTTTCTCACCTAGTCACATCAAAAAAGATTATATCAACTTCTTGCTCAATATCGTTTTTTACAATCAGTTTTGTGGAGGTGTAATTTAAACCCAAAATGTTCATTTCATTAAAATTATATAATTTTATGAATTTTTCATGTATATAAGTATACAGCTACCACAGATCAACATGTTGAAATTCACATCACTCCAAAATTGTCCCTTGTTCCCCAGGAAGCAAATAGTGTCTCCAGTCCAAAAGCAATGGCAGCCTCTCTCCTGGTTTATTTTCCTTGATGTTTTTATTTTACAAAGCTGGATCTAAATAGACTCAGATGCTATATTGTCACTTTCTGTATTCTTTCACTCATGAAATTTATCTGTACCACAAGTGTTATTATTATTAATATCCATTAAATAGATGCTTCACAATATATTCATTCATTTTCTTCCCAATAGAAATTATTGTAGACTATGAATAAAGTTTATATATGTGTGATTCTTTGAGTATTGATATGTCTGCCTTTCTATTGGGTATGTATTTGAGAGTGGAATATTGAGACAATAGAAACTATTTGTTTAACAAGATATTGCTACTTTGCTTTCCAGACCATGTTCACAGCAGTGATGCCTGAAATTTCCACTTGATTACATTTCTACTTTAAATCTTTCATTTTAGTTTTTCTAGTAAGGATGCAGAAACATTCAGAGTTTTCAATTGCATTTTATCACGTATAAAAAAAATGTAAACCTCTTTCAATGTGCTTATTTGACTTTCAGCTATCTTTGAATTAATATCCACTGAAATCCTTTACCAATTTCCTATTTGGCTTTTTTCTATTTTATATTTTTATTAGTACTATAAGAATTCTTACATAATCTGTCCTCATATATAAAATATGATATAAAATATGAAAATATGTTCATTGAATATGTATTTTACAAATATTTTCTTCTAGCCTATGGCTTCATTTCATTTTCTAGACAGGATATTCCAGAGAGCAGAAATTGTTTATTTCATGAAGTCATCTCAATATTTTTGTTCTGTGATTTATGTTTTTACTGATTAAGAATTTCTTGCCTAAACCAACAACTTTCAGATTTTCTCACCTAAAGTTAGTTTATTAAGTTTGATCTTTAGAATTCATAAGTCTTAGTTTAAGGTGTTTTTTACAGTGTGAGGCAAAGTTTAATTCTGAGTGAACTTTCTCTGCTCTTCTTCAGTATGGGCTCTGTTGCAGGCCCTCTGGACCTAGGATTACACAGCAAGTCCTTCTCCGCTTCCCTGCCTGTGTTTGCTTCTACCCTTATTGGTCCTAGAAGTCCAAGGTACTAAAAATCTGCACTGTGCAATTTTGCACTGTTAGGCAGGAGGGCTGTAGGGAACAAAAATGTGCGGCCTCCTTAGAATGTACCATTTTTTTTCAATCCCTCCACCAGAAACAGTGGGCACTGATGGGGGCTTTGGGAACTGATTTTCTATAAGGAGAGGGTCAGGAATGTAGAAGCATTCAGTGGTATCATTGCAGAGGATGAAGTTTTAGTTTCTTCTCTCAAACCCCATCTCAACGGCATTAGCAAAAGCTAACAGGAAAAAGACTGGAGTTTTTCAGAACTTGGAGTGATATTGAACAATTTTCTTCTTACCTGCTTTGATAACAGTTTGTTGAACTTTGTCAAAGATGAAAGCAATTCGTATGTCCTCCTTGTCAGAGGAGCTTGTTATCACTTAGTTTAGAATTTATTTTAATGATTAAAATTAAATTATTACCCTTTTAAAACTTGCTAAATATCTTATAAATGTGGTTTATGGGTTTCTTTTTAAAGTTCTTAAAATATTTTGTTCATTGCCTGTGATTTTCTCCCATGCAGTGTCTGTGAGATTAGTTTTTCAAAGGTTAAAAATTTTTGCATATATTTTGTTTTTCTGTTTTCTTAAACATCTGCTGTTTTCTGCCATAAGAAGATGATCAGTTAGGGAAAATAAAAAAAATCTGCAACTACTGTGGAGAATATTTTAGAATCTGTCTCCCTAGTATGTTTCCTTTTGTTTAGTTATTTTTTGGTATTTTTACTTTTCTTCAACCTATTTGGTGTAATATTAGTGGGTCTTAGTAGTATCCAGTCTTTTTTGAGGCTTGATCACCTTCATCACGAAGGGACAAACAAACCATAGAGATTAGATCACGCAAAGGAAAACCAGATATTGGCATATAGGGAATACAAATTAACTGCAGTAACAATGCCACCACTGGAAATAGTAAAAACATCAGCAAAAACAATACAAAGACAAAATCAATATTAACATATCATAAGAGACAATAAAAGCTACAATTACATCACCCTTAACAATAGGAAAACAATCTGCTATAATGATATAGATAAAAAGACAAAGTAAGACTAACATATAGTAAATATTTCCTAAATGGAGAAACTATATGAGTATTGTTAAGAGAAAAAAATTAAGAAATAATAACAAGCAAATATAACAAATTAAGTAAATACTGATAATGCTTAATAGTATTAATAAAATGGAAAGGTAGGGGAAAGGAAATTGATAGCAGTAAATTTTGGAAAATGAAAGTAAGATAAAAATGAGGAAAAAGGAAAAGTAAGATTAAAAATATAGCTAAAGAATAAAAAAGTAATAATTTTATAAGAGTAGCAGAAAGGAACAAATAGTAAAAATAAAGAAAAAAGAATAAAGTAGCAAAAGAAAAGAAAAAATAGACAAAAAAACACACAAAACGTTAAGTGTGTTTTAAAGTCCCTCTGAGGTTGAGTTGGTACTTTTGTTGTGGGTCTTGTATTTTTTGATTTTTTTTTAAGTTTTATTTTGAAAGGAATAAAACCAAAGGAGAAAAAAATGGGGTCATTCAAAACAAAAGGTGAACATAGTACATGATTTAAAATCACAATACAAGGTGATCTACAATGGTTACCATGATGTCTCTTGTTATCTTCTATAGAGTTGCCCAGATCATCAGGTACAGTAAAATTGAATATAGAAGTATGGGACAAAATCAATAAAAACAAAACACTGGAGACATTATAGGACTTCAAAAGAGGGTAATAGTCAAATCAGAATAGGTATCATAGTGAATCTTATTGTCTTCAGAGTAGTTGCCTATACTATCAGACTTTATACTATCAAACATAACAGATTCGAATAAAATCATTCAAGACAAGGCAGTGAAGGCAATACAGAGATTCAGATTAAGTTAAAAGGATTAAAAATGATTACTATAATATATTCTGCTATCTTTGGAATAGCTGTCTATGCCCTCAAATCTAGTACCAGTAGACAAACTGGAATAGAATGTAACTAAACTAAACAGAGCATTGAAAGCAATACGGGGTACAAATCATGATGCAAGATTAACAGTGTCCTCTGCCTCCCCTATTTAGACAATTCCCCTCCTTTAGACAATTCCTCTCCTTTCACTTTCCTAGGTTGCATTGTACATTTTGTATACCACTAACTACTTTAGTTTTTAGATTAGGGAAGCAACCATTGTTTACCTATGTGGTTCTGAAACTTTTTACCCCTGAGCTAGGTCTTGTTATATCTATTTATCTACAAGAACTTCAAAGTTTCCTTCCTTATAGCTGAGTAGTTCTCCATTGTATAAAAGTGTTATGTCTTTCCAACCAATCTGCAGCTGATGGGCGAACTACCCCTACTTTTTTCTGGTTCTCCGTGACATAGAGCATTATTTTCTCATCTTTGACTTTCAATCCATAAACCCTCTTTCAGGTTAAATATATTTCTTATATAGAGCATCTTGATGGATCCTATCTCCTGATCCAATCTGCCTGTGTTTCTTTTTATTAGTGTATCAAGGCCATCCATGTTAGCAATTATGGCCAATCTTCTAGGCCTCATCACTGCCATGCTATTTTTCTGCTGTTGGTTGTCTACTTTCCCCCTTCATTCCACTGTCTGCCCTGTTCATTAAGCCCCCTCTGTTGCTGTTCTTGAAACCATGGTGTTTTTTTCTCTCTCTCTAGAATGTCCTTTAGTATTTTTTTATAGGGTTGGATTGCCAGTCACAAACTCCCCCAGTTCCTCTTTGTCATGGAAATATCTTGTCTCTCCATTAATTTTGAGAGATAGCTTTGCAAGGTACATCAATCTGGGTTGGAGGTTATTTTCTTTCAGGGCTTGGATTACTTCACTCCAAGCTCTTCTTAATTTGATGGTTTGGTCAAGAAGTCTGTCATGATTCTGATGGGTTTTTCCTTGTAGGTGATCTGTTTCTTTTCTCTGACAGCTTTCAGTATTCTGTTCTTGTGTTGAATTTCTGGGAACTTGATTATTATATGTCTGGGTATAGATCTATTTTGGTTATAGCTGGCTAGAGTTCTGTATGACTCATATATCTGAAACTCATTTCCTTTTTCTATGCTTGAGAAGTTTTCTTCAATTATTTATATAAATAGCCTTTGTATTTCATTTGTGTATACTTCTGCTTCTTTGCTCACTTTTTTATTCTTAAGTTATAGATCCTCTTGTCATCTTCTAGCCTTTGTATTGTTACTTCCTGGTTCCTTGTTATTTTTAAGAGATCTTTCCTTTCACAATCACATGTTTCAAACCCATCTTCAAGGTTTGATATTCTATCTTTAGTTTCTTTCAAGCACTTTTGCCAGATTTCAATGGAGCATTTAATTTCCTGGTAATCTCCTTGAATCTGTTTCATGTATTCTAGATTTTTTTATATTCTTCATGGAAAGTTTTTCTCTCCTTTTTCTATGCTCTTCCATTTTTCCATCTGTGTGGTCTTGAGAAATATTTAGTATTTCTTTTGTTATTTTTCTTATATCTTCCTTTATTTATACTTGTATTTCTGTTTTGAGTTCCTTTATAATATCACAAAGATAATTCTTTATGTTAGATGCTGCTTTTTCAGGAACCACAAGTGTGCAAACCCTGGTCTCTTCTGTGTTTACCTCTCCTGGGCTAGTACTATTTGGGTTGAAATCTGAAAACTTCCTTTTGTTTCTTCCTCTTGTCATGTTTCTGGTTTCTTCCAGAGAGGTGGATAATGGGGATACCTGGCATTTCCTATAATTGCTACAATTACTCTGAAGTGTGCTACTAGGGATTGCTGCCCTCCCCAGTTTGCTGATGACCATTGAAGTACGAGCAGGGATGGGACAGGCTAGCCCCTCCCTTCTGAGCTGGTCAACCACTGGGAGAGTCTTCACCATGTTTGTGTGTGCTGCTTGGTCAGGGTTGGTTAGGGATATCTTCTGGGAGACCTTGTCCTTGGCTATTGGATTGAGCACAAGGGTGGGACTCAGTCCAAGCAATTCTCACCAATCTGCTCTGCACTAGGAGTGGCTGACTGAAGCCACTGAAGTTCTGGTTCCAGGTTTATCCTGCCTGACTCCAAAATGTTGCCCAGCCAATTGCCCACTCCCATGGGAGGACCAAGTTCCTCCCACTCACTGCAAGCTGGTACAGATCTCCAAGGTGGTGCTGTTCTCTGTTGTGCCACTCCCTTCTGTGACTGAGTCCTCCCACTGAGGTCCTCGGACTCCCAACTTCACCATGACCTCGCATCTTCAGATTCCAGCAGCATTTCATACACAATGTGACTGGCTCTGGTGAGAATATGTCTGGCTACAGCCTGCTGTCCCTATTTTTTTCTTTTTTTTTTTTTTTTCTCCATTTAGTTTCTTTCTGGGTTGAAAGGATCCACCTCCTTCTGTCTGGTCTTCTCTAGGATGTTTTAATCTGGCATCTGAGTTGTTTCTCTCAGAGAGGCTCTTTACTTTGCGGCCTATTGATCCACCATCGTCCCAGCTTCTGTGGGTCCTGTATTATAGGCATCTATCAGATATAGCAGAGGAATAAGTTGCAAGTAGGGCTTATTTTCTTTCTACACACCAAACAAATCTTGCTTGTGTTGGGTGGCGTCAATCAATGGATGTCTTATCTGCTGCAGTGTAGGGCTGAGCTGTAGTTACTTTTTGCATTACTGAGACAAAATATCCAACAAGCAAAGTTAAGGGAGGAAATGTTTATTTGGCTCACAGTTTGCAGAGGTTTTGGTCCATAGTTGGCTGGCTCCAAGGCAAGATGGCAAGGCAGATAAGCATTGTGAAGGACGCACAATTCATGATAGGCCAAAGGTAGCAAAACAAGGAAGCAACTTTAGCACTTCCAGTGGTTGTAGCTCCGATGACTTGACTCTTGGCCTGGCCATTCCTTTCTTGCAATTTTCCTCAGATGATCTACATTCTAGGTTTCTCCAAACTTCTGGGATCTCCATTGCACTTTTGGATTTACATTCACAGCTTCACATGTTGCTCTCTCAGGGGCACAGTGCCTGGCCTCCCAGGTCTTCTTCTGAAATCTTGGGGCACTCTCTTCTAGGTGGTCTTATGGTAGGGTGACTCTTAAGTGGTCTTATGGTAGGGTGACTCTTATTCTCTGACTTTTGATTCCTGGAATAACTCAGCCTTAAACTATTAGCTGCTTCCCCACATGACTCCAACTGTCCAAATGAATGCATTTATTTGCACCTTTATCATCAAAATCTTTCACTAAAAACATCAGAAACCAATATGCATTTTTGTATTTTTTGAGATATGATGTGGAGCAACTATATTTTTAAATGATTCTAATTTTGAGGGCCTCATGTTCTCCTTTAAAATAGGTGAAAATCACAATTCATTATTATTCAGAGGGTTTGAAAAAAATGGAAAATATAAACCAGGCCTCATGTCAAAATAGAAAAGTCAAGACAAACACATACTACTAAGTAGAGATTATGGAACAGATAGAAGGTGAATTTCAACTGTTCAAATATTTTAAAATTCTTGTACATTAAACCACTAGAATATGAATAGCATGTACTGCTATTTAGGTAATAACATTTCTAAATAATTAAAGTTCTGAATTAACTTTTGCCTTAAAAGTATATAACTTCTTTTCTTTGAGCCTGCTCTAAGAATTATTAATAAAATTTGAGAATTCATACCACAACTATATGAAAAAGTAGTTATGTGATGCAACATAAAACATCACCACTGTTGCTTTTTTCTTATAGGATCACTTCACTCCTCAAGATATTGAACTTATCACCTGACACTTGCATTTGAGCCAACCTATTGCTTTACCTAACCATTAAATGTTGCCAAAGTGCTGTTAATCCAGTTCTGTGTCTGGTATTTAAGAAAAATAATTGCTTAGGAATTCTTTTCAGGAAAACTACCCGGTATGCTCCAAAGACAATTAAGATGCAATTAAAAATGACAGAAAAGCTCAAGGACATAGAAAAGTAAAAAGAAAGAATACTGAATCACCAGAGATAAGCAAAGTTGTAACTGACTTTACATTTCAACATAGCTGCCAGTCCACACCTGAGTGGACCTGTCTTGTCCACACACAGACAAGAAAACATAGAGAGCAAAGTCACCTAAGAAAGTTTTCTGTAAATGTATTATCCAGTACTGTGCTTTAAACTTTTCTGGGCATGCTATAACAAAATAACATAAAATGGATAGTTTATAAAATAGAAACTTACTCTATTATATATCTGGATGCTGGAAGTCTAATGTCATAGTGTCGGCAAAACAAGTCAGGGATGTAGCTCAGTGACACAAGCACCTGCCCAGCAAGAGCAAGGTCCTGAGTTTGATTCCTGGTATCCCTCACAGAAAACAAACAAACAAAAACCTGGTGCTGGCAAGGTTGCTTTCTTGTGATAACTATCTCCTTGATTTGCAGATGACCTTTCCTTGTGACTTTTTCACATAGTCATGCCTCTCTGCACAACTTCTTTAGAGTCTTTACATCAGAACAAAGGAGAAGTTGGATTAAGGTCCAACCTAAGTCAGATTTTACCATCTCACAATTACTGTTTAAAAGTTCTTATTCCAAATCCAGTCCCATTCAAAGGAAGGCTTAGTGTTTTAAAATACTTATTTGGGACAGAGAAACATGTGTCAGTTTACAATGCTCAGACAGTAAGTTTTGTCATAATTATTAAACAGGAAAGATACTTGAAACAGAGAGTAAAAGTTCTACTACAGATTATAAAGAAAACTAACATCTGAAAATATTAAATGGAAGATTCCAGAAATTAAATAAATTTTCCTAAGTTTTAAATAAACTAGTATATATTGTTATAATTGGTCCATGTTATTGCTACTTGCTATTGTTAAGGTCTTACTTGGCCTAACTTGAAAATTCATTTATATCATAGGTAAATATATAGAGAAAAGAGTACAAAAATATTCAGTATTTCTGATTTTATGCATCCATTGATAGTTGTGAAATATAACCCATGTGAATAACAGTGGAATAATACATAATAAAAATATTACAATAGCACAATAAAATTTTTACAATGAAATAGAAATACAAAACATAATTCTTTTTAAAGGAAAAAAGGAAAAAGACAGAGTAGGAAGAGGAACAAGAGATAGAACAAAAGCAGATAATAAGATGAACATTTAAGCTTCATTTCTTACACAGACATTATATACCTACCTGAATTGAAAAGAAAATTTACTCTGACTGAATAAAAAGCAAAAAACAAATGTGTATTACCAGTATGCACTAACTAGTATGAGTAGATAGCATTGACAGTGAACTGTTATGTGGAACATACATGCATACACAGATACATACATACATACATATGTTCATATATACATACATACATAAAAAATAAAACAGATGCCAGTTTATCATTAGCATAAAGGAAGCTGGAATGGCTTTATTAATGACAGACAAAGAATATTTCCCTGGACATAGTATTAGCAGGGTAAAAGAGTAGAGATCAATTACTCAAGAGTGTATAAAAAATGAATGTGAGAGTCCTGGGGTTCAACTCACAGCACTAAAGAAAAAAAAAGGGAGGTGATAAACATTTTATGACTATATGAGCTCTAAAATATCCTAAGCAAATATAGATGAATGGAGGTAGAAATGCTAAAAAAACGCTACAAATTACTTGTCATTTTCAATATCTATCTCTGTGAATGACAGAATAAGAGGACAGGAAATCAATAAGAATATAGAAGACAGGAACACTATCAAGCACATTGATCAAACTGACATTTACAAAGCAGTCCACAAAATATGAGCAGAATATGTATTCCTTTCAAGTGTGCTTACAACATTTACAAGTACAGGTTCGACTTTGAACTATAAAACGTGTCTTAATAAATTAGCTTCTACATTACTCTAAGTATATTTTTAATCACAGTGGAATTCAATTGACTAGAAATCAATGATGAAAACAATCAGTAAAATCATAATATATTTAGAAATTTTAAAACACTTCTAAATAATTCACTTAAAGAAATATTTAGATTTATTTTAAATGAACATTAGTGAAAAGTGTTTAATATAAACTTATGAGATGATCCAAAATTTAACATTTAGTGAAAATTTCATAGCAGTAAATACCTTAACACTCTCAAATAAATACCTCGGCTTCAATTTCTACAAGAAGATCAATTTAAATACAAGGCAGAAAAACAGTTGAACTAAGTGCTGATTGCATTTTAAAAATACTAAAGTTCTACCTAAATTGCTTGGGAATTGTAAGGCACTGAGTCTGATTACTGGTCCAAATAAAAAAGAGAGATTAACAAGTATAAATGCAAACAAGTAGGACTAAAAATTAAGTAGAACAAAAAACAAATTGAACTAAACACAAGTAGAAAAAACTGTAGGAACTGAATTCAATAAATATTGTACAGTTTTTTGAGGAATCTCCACACTGATTTCCATAGAGGTTGTATCACTTTACAGTCCCACCAATAATGGAAAAGGATTCCTTTCTCCACACAGCTTCACTTTTGTTTTTTTAATTCTTTTTGAGACAGAGTCTCACTATGCAGTTCAGGCTGGCCTTAAGCTCATTTTGTAACCTAGTCTGGTCTTGAACTCATAGTAATACTCCTGCTTCAGCCTCCCAAGTGGTAGGATTACAGGAGTGTGCCACCACACTTGACTTTCACCAGCAATTTTTATTGGTTGGTTTCTTGATGGTAGCCACTCTTTCTGCAATGAGATGGAATCTATAATTACAAACATGTGTTCATCTATTTATTGACCATTTTGTTTCTTCATCTGAGAAGCATCTATTCATTTTACATAACCATTTCTAAATAGGTCTTAACATTTTAGGATCGTTTTAAAAATTCTTTACATATTCTGGTTATAAGTTCTTTGTTAGAAGAGTAGTTGGTAAATGTTTTTTTAAATCTTTAGGTTGTCTCTTCACTCTGTCAGTGGTTTCTTTTGCTGTGAAGAAGCTTTTAATTTGATGTGATTCTATTTAATTCTTGATGTTTCCTGTGCAACTGTAGTTTTGTTCAGAAAGTCTTTACCTACACTTATATCTTCAAGAGACAAATTTTAGTCAACTATTCCTCCTCTAGAAGTCTTCCAAAAAGAGATAAAGATATCATACTGCAGAGACGCATGCATATCCATGTTTACAGCAACACAGTTCGTAGTAGCTAAATCTTGAAAACAGCCCAGATGATTATCAATAGATGATTGGCTTAAAAAACTGGAGCACTACTTTGTCATGAAGAAAGATAAATAGATCATTGTAGGAAAATGAGTATCAGTTGAGAAAGAGGGAGGCAGAAAGAGAAAAAAAACAATATGAAAAGTCTATACATATTTCAGTATAAAAGAGTATACATACTTTAATTCTCTATTAAGACATCATACTATATTTAGCTGCTCAAAATGGTGCCATCAGCTTCCTGACATTTATCAGTATAGCAAGGTGCTGCTTGGGGAATGTTGGTCACTGAGTTCGTTACATTTGCATTTGCAATTTCTTCTCTGAGGGTCAGCAGTGCAGTAGATTTTGATGTTTTACATGGTCCTCTATACAAGAACAATTGTCTGTTAAAAATGGTATTATTTTACTTTTCACAAAGTGTATATACATTTTTGAACACTCTGGATATATATTACAAATTAAAAGACAATAGGAAAAAAGAAAAAGAAGATATTGTAATTCAGTGCAGACAACATATCTAAAGGTGTGTCTTCACCTAGAATAATTGTCTTACACTCTTTAAAGGCTCATTAGCCTATGAGTCTGGTTTTTAGTCTGTAAAAATTATAACTAGCTGGCATTATAAGATAAATAATGGAATCTGACACTTTAAAAATAAAGGAGGTGAATGGCAGATTGTTGAAATATGTTATGTACCAATTTCCTAAAGTAAATGTAATTATTACATACCGCAAATATCAGTAAAAGTAGAAAAAAGTTTAACAGATATTATAAGGCAAATGTGGTAATATTATGACAAATTTTGTGACAATTAATTTAAAACATTAAATGGACAAGTTTTTTTTTTTAAAAACTACATTACAAATCCTCCATTCAGAAAAATAAAAGACAACCCACAGAGTGGGAAAAGATTTTAACCAACTGTCCCTCAGAAAAAGGACATATATCTAGAACATCTTAGTTCATTTAAAGAATTTTAAACAATCATATCCCAAAATTCAAAATACAATCCAAAAAATGGGCATGTGAGATGAGTACATATTTCTCAGATGAAGAAATACAAATGTCAAATAAACATATGAAAAACTATTCAGCATCACTGATCATTCAAGATATTCAAATTAAAACAAGACTCAGATTCCATCTCACCCAGAAAAAAATGGTTAATATCAATAAATCAATCAATAATAAATGGTGGTATTGTGAAGACTGAGGACTCCTTCTCTACTGTTGGTGGGAATATAGACTGGTAAAATCACTGTTCAAATCAGTGGGGAGATTTAAAAAAAAACTGGGATTAAAAGTCCCATTCAACCCATCTAATCCCCTTCTGGGTATCATCCCAGAAGAATTAAAAACTTCATACCACAGCAATATATGTGCACCCACATTTATAGAAGTACAGTTTGTAATAGATAAATCTTGGAAACAACTCAAATATCCACCAACCAAGGAAAGCATAAGAAAAATGTGGTCTTTTTATGCAATGGAATACTACTCAGCCATAAAGTGGGATAAACTTGAGACTTTTATAGGTAAATGGATGAAATTGAGACCATACTCATAAGTAAAATAAATCAGGCTCACAAGTGTAAACATCATATTGTCTCCCTGGTGTGAGAAACTGAAAGAGTAAATAAAGTATAAATAAAATGTACAACAGATGCTGTGAAATGGGAAGAAAATATTCAAAAGAAAAAAAGACAAGAATGGCTGAAAGGGGAAAAGACAGTAGGGAAAGGGGAAAAAATGCAAATCATTTATACTACTAGTTTCTCTTAGTTCACTAAAAAGGAAAGTTTGTGCTAATATCAATTAGAGAAATTTTTATGCCCATATCTTGTACTCTGAGCAACTACTTTAAAGATAATGTATAATGCATTTACTTTGTTATTCTCCTATTATTTTGTTATGAATTTTTTACATTTTTCCATAAAAAGATAAAGTGAATAAATAACTTGAATAGTACCATTTTTCATAAAGTGTTTAATATCAAAGATTAAAATCACTCCCATAAGAGAAATGTAGCTTATGATGAATGCATTCATTATGTATCAGAAACTTGTACTATTTTTGGTATTTTTCTTGTTGCTGAGGCAAATTATCCAACACCTTCAAGTTAAATGATGCAAGTTTTGTTTTGGCTCAAAGTCTGTAGAAGTTTCAGCCCATAGTCAGCTGGCTCTAAGGCAGGGCAACATGACAGGGGGGCATCTCAGAGATGAACAGTCCACGGCATGGCAGTCAGAAGGCAATGAGCCCTTTTCCCTTTATATCCTGTCTAGCCTATAGACTTCCTGATTAGTGCTGCACACATCCAGGGTGGAGCTTCCATTTTCCACATCAAGTACAGTGCTAATTCCAATTGGAGGACTAATTTAGTACCACACAATTTTAACTCCAGTGTCACACACTTAATCCACATTCACATGCCCTACATTTAACCAAATCCCAAAGGTCCCATCTTTAAGGAATTTAGAATGGTTTTAGATACAAATCATAAGATGTGTAAAAAAAATAAAATAAATAGATAAATTTTAAAAACTTACATTCTAGATAGCTCCACATGTGTTTTTGATTTCTAACTTATATATAATACAAATATAAATTTTTTGCACAGTCTTCAGGAAACTGAAAAGAGGAGATACTTACACATTGTGCTAGTGCACCATTAAGTTGATAAGAAATTCTGAAAAAAGGGAGGGAAAATAATAAAGGAAGGAAAACATACATATCAAAATCTTAATGTAAATATATGCTAAAGCCAAGGACTTAGGGAATTGCCATGGTTTGTGTCAGTGGCCCCCAAGCCTCAAGTAATTATGGTCACAACCAAATATAGCATTTGTGATTGATTTTTTGTCTAGCTGGGATTGGTGGTGTGAGTGTTTCACCCATCCAGGGGTGGAGCCAGGATATGATATCAGGGCAGAGAGAAAGCATGTCTCTCTCTCTTGCTTATTCTCACCTTGCTGTTTGCTGCAGTCATGAATAGTTGCCCCACCATGCCATACTGCCTGAGCCAATTGAGTACAGACTGAAACCTCCAAGAACTATAAGAAATAAATCATTCCTTCTCTAATTTTGTGCATCAGGTATTTTGTCTCAGTGATGAGTAAAAAGTAACTAAGACAAGAATTTAATGCAACATTTCATAAAATACGTATGATATATAGAATTTGTATATCCACCAAGTATAGTTCATTCAAGGAGTAAGTTTCGGTTAATATTTCCACACTCATTTTTTTAAGAGCTTGGAATTTAATCATTTATTGAATGAAAACAAAATCCATAAATTGTTCATCCTCTAGCTGAAAAAACAATGCCATGACTTATTCTACTAGGGAATTCCTAAAACAATGAGAAATCTTGGGTTCTAAATAATTTGATCTGAATTTAATTCCTTTGCTTTAAAAATTTTAGTACTTCTTTGCAGTATATATTGATTACACTCATTGTAAGATGCTGGTACATGTATAAAGCACTTTGTTATTTTTGACACAGAGCCTTGCTCTGCATTTCATGCTGGCCTTGAATTCACTATGTAGCCCAGGACCCTCTCAAACTCAAAGCCAGCCTCCCACTTCAGCTTCCTGAGTTCTGGCCTTACAGGTGTGTGTCACATGCCTGTCAGATAAAACATATTTTAACTATTTTTACCCCCATTTCCCCATTTCCATCCCTCTTGCTCCATTTCTACATCCCCTTACCATTTGTAGAAGACTTAGCTCCTTATTTTCTATTATTCATTGTCTGTATTGATGTGATATTAAGCTAGTTGCTTAGACTTACCTTTAACATTACAAAATAATAATACCATCTAGTTTACAAGATTATTGCCAGAATTACAAAGGGCAAGAAAAGAATTAGAAAGTGTGTGAAAAGGATACCCACTTCTACTACCTCGTGCTCAACAAATATTAGGAATTAAAAATTACCTTTCTAAAAAGAGTCCAGAACTTCCCATTCCAACACAATTCTGGTTATTATAATCTTACAATCTGTGTTTTCTTGATAAAATATAAACATAGTATATGTGTTTATATGTAGAATTCTCACACTACTGAAAAATTACATTATAAATTTTGATCCATAGGAATTAACAATATAAATACAATAGGATTAGATTTAAAAAGATATATGCATGTAACTTTGGATGAGGCAAATAATGATTTTTGGTTGTATTAGTGGAAAAACTTGAGGACACTTTCTCTAGTAGTTCAGGTTCCTGACAAGTTTTGGAAGGAAAAAAATTAAACATTAAAATTTGTTCTTATTTAATATGTCAGATTTTCAATGTTGCAAGGGCATTTTCAAAGTTAACTAAATACAGTTACAAGGGGGATAAATCCTAAACTGAAAATACATATCCTGAAAGGGAAATGGAACTGTTATTAATAACAAGAAAAATCATCAAAGCAAGTAAAGGGAGGCAATATCACAAAATATTACTGGCAATAATAATGATGGTGATAATAATTTGTGAAATAATGAAGACTACATTAAGAAAATAGAAGAAGTGTTGGGAGGTGATGAAAGGTTGGAATTAATATGAACAGATTACATTTTTAAAGAATTTTGGAGAGGGAATGATTTCTGAAGAAATTACCTGTAGTAGAGCCAAAGTCCATAAGGATAAGCATTGAGGAATTGCTAAATTATATGGAACGATTTGCTCTTTGAAATGTGATGACTTTGCCTACTGGTCCAGCCTCTCAGCTGGGAATACCTGGGAGGTTCCTGGCACAATTGAGCCTCCTTGAACTGCTGCCACTGGGCTCGCCCCTCAGTCCTGCACCCCAGGGTTGCTTGGGACTGCCATTGCAGCCCAGCCCCTCAGCCAGGAACACCTGGGACACCCCTGGTATGACTGAGCCACCTGGGATTGCCACCATGGGCCCATCCCTCAGCCAGGAATGCCTGGGTTGCCTCGGACAGCCTCTATGGGTCTACCCCTCAGCCCAGCATGCCTGGTATACCCCTGACCACCACCATGGGCCTGCAACTTGGGGAACCCACCCGCCTCGTCGATGTAGTACTGCAGTTGATCTTTGGATCCAACACCTTTTCCCAGAACCTTGGATTACAGTGGATTACATGCTGGATGGATGGGAGGCTCAGGAACCCCTCACCCAAACAGAAGACATCAGCAGGCTACAGTCAATATGGTGAGGTTGCCTGTAAAGTAGAGGTCTGCAGTGGGTAAATAAGAGCAGAAGTGAAACTCCTTCCAACTGTAAAACCTTGGCGAACCTAGCAAGAGAGTGGGTAATCCTCTCCTCCACACAGAGAACATCAGACAGGATGAGGAATGTGCAATAAAGTCTCCCCCAACTTGGAGAAAATTAAAAGAGCTTATGAGACCCCCAGTGACACAGCAGGGCCTCAGCTGACACAAACACTATAGACAGGGAGATCTGGTGACCTGCAACAACCTGAAGACATAGAAACAGCAGGAACTAACAGTTGACCTACGTCAGTACTTCTAGGCTAGTTAGCCCAGAAAGAATATAGGTCTCACCCAACAGTCTCTGTAGGAGGAATTCAGGTGACTGGCTCTCCTCTTCATTGTGGTACCCAGCAATTGGACAAACCAACCACATAGTGAGACCCTAAAATTCACACTATGGACAGTTGAGACTGTTGGGACTGAAAGACCAAAGATTTACCCAAAAGATGAAAATGACAAAACAAAAAGGCAAAATGCAATCTCAAACATCTAGTAGATCAGGAATAAGTACAGGTGACATTCAAATAGAGTACTTTAAAAGTCATACACCAGAAATCACTGAAAAGATAGCAAATAAAGTAAAGAAACAAATCCATGAGGCAATAGAGGAAATCAAATTACAAATAATGTTTTATGTAAAGACAGAAATAACAACCTTAGTAAATGAGTTGCTCAACATAGCTAGAGAAGAAATAGATTAAAAAAATGCAGAAGCATGAACAATGCAGAAAACAAGCAGAATCCATGAAACAAATTCAAAGAGATATCAAAAAAAAAACCCAGAAAATTCTATTGAAAGCTGGCAAAACTGTTTAAATGAAGCTGAGGATAGAATTGCAGACTTTGAGGACAGGATCACAGATAGCGATCATGAGAGAGTAAAACTTATACAAACAACAAAACAGCATGAAATGACAATCCAGCAGCTTCAAGATGATGCCAGGAGAAACAATGTAAGATTAATAACCATCAGTGAAGATGCAGGAGTCAATACAAATAACATAAATAAACTAGTCACAGAAGTAATAGAAGAAAATTTCCCACATATGGGGAAAAATCTGATATATAAATAAGTGAGGCACACAGAGTGCCAAACAGTCACAACCAACATAAATCTACACTCAGACATATAATAATTAAGGTCTCAGACATACAGCATAAAAATAGAATACTAAAAGTTGTTAGAGAAAATACACAACTCACCTATCAAGAAAAGCCTATTAGATTTACAGCAGACTTCTCAGCACAAACATTGAAGTGAAGATGAGCATAGAGTGAAGTATTTCAAGCCCTGAAAAAAAAAAAACTTTCAACCCAGAGTGATGTACCCAGAAAAACTGTCTTTCAAATTTAATGGAGAAACAAGATACTTCCATGACAAAGAACTGAAGAAATTCATGTCCACCAAACCAACTCTAGAAAGAGTACTGAAAGACATGCTACATAGAGACAAAAATGACCATGCTCTCCAGAACTTGTTGTTACACAAGGAACCACCAGGCTGCATAAGAAATTAAACAAGTGAGGAAAGCAGGAAACCAACAATAGGAACACAACATGGCAAAGTCAAGCCAGTGAATATCAATGATATCCATAAATATAAATGGGCTCAATTCACCTATCAAAAGAAATAGGTTGAGAGAATGGATCAAGAAACAGAATGCCACAATATGCTGCATGCAAGAAACATATCTGACTCAAAAAGAAACTCATAGGTTAAAAGTCAAAGGATGCAAGACAGTATTCCATGCAACAGGAACCCAGAAAAAAGCAGGGGTAGCTATTCTGTTTGCAGCTGTTTGCAGACAAAGTGAACTTCAAACTTAAAAGGATTAAAAGACAGAAAGAAGGCCACTACATATTTATTAGTGGAAAACTACAAGAGGAAGAACTAACAATTATAAATATATATGCACCAAATACAGGAGCACCCAGCTATATAAGACAAATACTAATGGACATGAAAAAACAAATTCACAAGAACACAACTGTAATCAGAGACCTTAACACCCCACTGTCACAAAGAGATCAACTAGACATAAGTCAGCAAAGAAATAATAGAACTCAATTATACCTGTGAATGAATGGACTTAGTGGATGCTTACAGAGTGTTTCACCCAACCACATCAGAATATACATTCTTCTTAGCTGCACATGGGGAATTCTACAAAATAGACCATATATTAACCCATAAAGCATTCCTAGCTAAATGCAAAGGGAGCAAAATTATCCCATGCTTAATATCTGATCATACAGCACTAAAATTGGAAATCAGTGGCAAAAAACCTGCAAAATCTGCATAAATACATGGAAATTAAATAAAAACCTTCTAAATAAACAGTGGGTTATAGATTAAGTTAAAGAAGAAATAAAACAAAACCTACAATACAATGAAAATGCAGATACAACATACCATAAACTATGGGATGCAATGAAAGCAGTCTTAAGAGGGAAATATATAGCAATAAATAGTCACATCAAGAAAATGGAATGAGCACAAATAAATAACCTAAGGCTACATCTCAAGTTTCTAGAAAAGGAAAAGCAAGTCAAACCCAAAGCTCATAAAAGAAAGGAAATTGCAAAGATTAGAAAAGAAATTAATGTAATTGAAACTAAAAAAAAAAAACAATACAAAGAATTAACGAATCAAAGTGGTGGTTTTTTGAGAGAATAAACAAAATTGATAAACTTCTAGCCAGCTTTATCAAGAGAAAGAAAGAAAAACTCAAATCCATGTGATAAGGACTGAAAAGAGGGAAATTGCTACAGATCCCATGGAAATTCAAAAAGTCAAGAATACCTGCTTGGAAAATCTCTCACACTGGGTGGAAAACACAGAGAAGTAGACAGATTTCTAGAAACATATGAACCACCAAAGCTCAATCAAGAAGATATAACAAGTTTGAATAACCCAATATCAGCTACTGAAATCAAAAGGGTGATTAAAAACTTACCAATAAAGAAAAGCTCAGGTCCTGATGGATTCATGGCTGAATTCCATAAGAAATTTAGAGAATATTTAATGTCAATACTCCTTAAAGTCTTCAATGAAAATGAAAGAGAAGCAGTCCTCCCTAAGTCATTTGGAGGCAAGTATTACTCTGATACCAAAACCAGAGAAAAATCTAACCAAAAGGAGAACTACAGACCAATCTCACTAATAAATATTGATGTAAAGATTCTCAATAAAATATTGGCAAACAGAATGCAGCAAATCATCAAAAATATTAAACACCATGTCCAAGTACAATTTATTCCAGGAATGCAAGGATGGTTCTACATGTGCAAATGAATAAATGAAATACACCACATCTACAGACACCAAAATAAAAATCACATGATCATCTCAATAGATCCAGAAAAAGCTTTAGATAAAGTTCACCATCTTTTCATGATAAAAATCTACAGAAACTCGGAATAGACAGTATGTATTTGAATCTCATAAAGGCCATCTATGACAAACCAACAGCCAACATCACACTAAATGGACAAAAAGTGAAAGTCTTCACTCTAAAATCAAGAACAAGTCAAGGATGTTCATTATCACCACTCCTATTCAATATAATTCTGGAAATATTAGCCAGAGCAATCACACAAGATGGAGAAATAAAAGGAATAAAAATACAAAAAGAAGATAAATTGTCATTATTTGCAGATGACATGATACTCTACATAGAGGACCGAAAAACTCCATTAAAAGACTACTAGAGGTAATAAACTAATTCACCAGCATAGATTGATACAAAGTCAATACTCAAAAATCAATAGAATTCCTCTACACAAACAAAAAACTCCATGAGAGGGAAATTATGGAAATAGCGCCTTTCACAATAGCATCTAAAAAAATGAAATACCTAGTAATCAACCTAAACAAGAATGTAAAATATGTATATGCTGAAAATTATACTACTCTAAAACAGGAGATTGAAGAGATATTAGAAAATGAAAGGATATTCCTTGCTCTTGGCTAGGAAGAACCAGCATTGTGAAAATGGCCATACTACCAAAACTGTTATACAGATTCAATGCAATCCCAATCAAAATACCATTAACATACCTTACAAATCTAGAGAAAATATTCCTAAAATTCATTTGGAAACAGAAGAAACCTAGAATAGAAAATGTAATTTTGGGCAACAAAGGAAACACCGGAGGCAACTCAATTCCTAACTCGAGACTATACTACAAAGCCACAGTAATAAAGACATCATGGTACTGGCAAAGAAATAGACATGAGGATCAAAGGAACAGATTAGAAGATGAAAGCACAACTACACAGACACTCAGCCACCTTATATTTGACAAAAGTTCTAAACATCATCACTAGAAAAAAGATAGCCTCTTTAATAAATGGTGTTGGAAAAATGGGCTTTCCACATGCTGAAGACTGAAAATAGACCCATGCTTATCACCATACACTAAACTATAGTCAAAATGGATCAAGTATCTAAATACTAAAACAGAAACACTAAATTTACTGGAAGACAAGGTAGGTAAAAATCTTGGAGATATAAGGGTGGGGAGAGAATTCATGAATAAAACACAAACCACACATGAAATACTTCAAAGAATCAACAACTGGGATCTCATATTATTGAAAAGTTTCTGCATTTCAAAAGAAATCACCAACAGAGTGAAAAGAAAACCCACAGAGTGGGAAAGAATTTTAGCCAACAATCCCTCATACAAAGGACCTATATCCAGAACATATAAAGAATTGAAAATATCAAGCCCCCCAAATTCAAAGGCCCTCTCCAAGAACAGCATTGGGGATGAACACACAGTTGTTAGATGAAGATACACAAATTGCAAATAAACCTATGAAGAAATGTTCACAATCACTGGTCATTCGAAATGCAAATTAAAACCGCATTAAGATTTCATCTCACCCTGGAAAGAATGGCCGCCATCAAGAAAACAACTGATAACAAATGTTGGCCAGGCTGCGGGGGGGGGAGGGAAAACAAACACTTCTCCACACTGTTAGTGGGAGTGCAGACTGGGGCAACCACTGTGGAGGTCAGTATGGAGATTCCTCAAAAAACTAGGATTGGAAGTTTTCAATCAATCCAGCTAATCCCCTCCTGGGTATTTTCCCAGAAAAACAGAAAAGGTCATGTCACAGTGATATATGTGCACCCATGTTCATAACAGCGCAATCTGTGATAGATAAATCTTGGAAACAACAAAAATGCCCATCAACCACAGAGTGGCTGAAAAAAATTGGTATCTTTATACAATGGAATGCTACTCAGCTATAAATAGGAGGATCTTGAGGCCTTTATAAGTAAATGGAGGCAACTTGTGAATATCCTCATTAGTGAAATAAACAAGACTCACATTAGTAAATATCACATTGTCCGTCAAGTGTAAACAATAATAAAAACTGACAGAGTAATGGGATCCAAAAAGTATAATAGATATTGTAAAAGTGAAAAGGAAGGAAAGTGTTCCAAAGGATATAATGAAATGTATAGTGTGTAAGATAGATGACCATATTACTCAATTTCTTTTAGATCATTGAACAGAAGAGTTTACACTGTCAATGTTTGAGTGTCTAGCTACCTTTTATGCTTTAATTTTGTAACTTTAACAACTATTGTCAAGATGACAATATATAACGTATCAACTAGTGATTTTATGATGTTAATTTTTTAATTCTGTATTCTATTTTTTTGTTTTTTCTATTTTGTTTATTTAATTTCCTTTTCTTTATTTAAATAAAATAAAAATTTTAAAAAAGAAATGTGGTGACTTCGAGTCTATAATTAAATGTGAAATTTTAGTAAAGTTATCCTGTATTTACTTTTGAAGATTTTTAAAACCTGGGTTCTCAATGTTGCTAGCTACCCTCTGCTTATGTTACTTTCTTACAATTAAAACATCAATTAAAATCTCAAGGATTTTTTATATAAAAAAGTCAGGGGTTGGTTTTAAGAAACTATAACCTAATACAACATCAAAGTTTCCTTGCATCTTTTATTTTGAATTTGCTTCGCCCCTCCTGTTTTCATTCCCTATATCGTTTGGTGGATACTACAGCTTGTATTTAGATGTACCTGCAAAGCCTCATGGGGTCATAGGTGGGGCTTTGCAGAGGAAACGATCTAGGATATATGATGCTGGGATCGATGATGTGAAATCACAGTGCAAAGCGAAGATTTAGGATGTGAGAGCTACCCGCTCAGGTAAGAGACAGAAGCCGACTGCTGTCATTTATCATTGTTGGTTGCTGGATGTGGGCTGGCTTCTGCCTGCACTACTTTGCCATAGACTGGTTCTTCTCTGTGATGCCCCTCTGCCATACCACCCTTCATTGGAGCCACTCAACTATGGTGTGAAACCTCTGCAAGCTAAACTACAATAAACCTTTCTTTTTTTAACTTTGGGAGTCCGGTATTTTGTCTTAAAAAGAGGGGGGTTGGTATTTAAGACAGTGGATATAGTGCATCTGAGTTTCAAAATGCTTCCATAACACTCTCTTCTACAATTATTTGTGTGCAAGATGGAAATATGCGAAAAGAGAGTTGAATGACAGTTTATATTCTTGAATTTTAATATAAAATTATATTGAGAGGATCTGTTAGATATTTTTAATATATGCATGTAGTACTCCAAAAAAGTTTGGCACGGTTTCATAAACGATGCTAGTTCCAGACAATTAGTCTTTTTTCCCTAAGTGTTCTTTAAATGATTTGAAAAATATGCTCCACAATTTTACTAGTACTTATTTCTAAATTCACAGATATTTAAGGAAAAATAACTTGTTTCTTTTACATAGAAATACAAAAATACACTTTTGTCTTTAGATTTCTGCCAACTTTTCTTTTTTTCCTTGGGTTTATAACACTGATTTAATTATATGCATGATCTACAACTGTCAAATGCAGTAAACCCCATTCAGCAGACATATAATCATGTTAGATCTTCATGTTTAAAACTTAATCACTACTTTTTTAAGTAGTTGAAGTGATCCTTCCCATTTGTATAGACTTTGTCTTTCTGTGTGACTTATATAATTCTTATCTAACTTTTCCTGGACAAATTACATTATGCAAAACAATATGAGAGGAAGTAATTTGCAGTAATTTTGCACTAGGGTTTTGAGTCATTGTTTTTCATTGTTTTCATACTATCTTTCTCTGCTATTGGAATGATGTGTCCAAGACAAGAGCAGTTCCTATGATTTATCATTCAAGATTAAGAAGTTATATGTGTGGTCATAGCAGTCACACACAGCTGTTCACAATTCAATAAAGTTTCAGTAAAAAATAGTGCACTTTTTCTTGATTGTAAGTGTTGTCTCTGGTAGGTGAAAATTGCAACAAGACTGTTGAAGGATAGTTCTTCTACTGTTAAATATACTTTACCAGTTCTGCTTTTGGTGACTGACAGGACAAACTCTTTGACTTTGTATTTGATTATTGTGATCATGTGGCTGTAGGGATTTAACGTTTAGATTTATAAATATTCACAGCATATCTCAAAATTGTCAACTGTTACCAAGTATCATTGAATTCCTATATCTCATTCATAAACAATAATGAAAACTTTCTCAAATACTTTTATAATTTATCATACTTCATTAATAAAATTTAACAAGAACCAATTTCTAGCACTCATTGTGATAGCAAACAAACCCATTTGGATATTTCTCATGACAATTAATAAGACCTCTTTTTAGTCTCTAAATATGACAAACAGGCTTTGCAGTAGCCAAAGAAATATATTTGGGATGTAGTTTTACTGATATCCCACCAACTAGCTGCTAGTGATAGGTTAATTTTTGATTAGAAGAAACTGTTATCTAATGAGTAAAACTAGTAAAGAGTGGGAGCCTTGAGTCATACAAAAAGTATATATTTTCTTGGTTAAATATTTCAATATAGATATTGATGTTTTCTTAGACATCCAGGAAGCAAATGTTAGAATCTGAACTAAAGTAGTGCAATTGAAATATAGGGTATTAAAAGTTGAATATAAATTTATCCCAGAATTGAAGTAGACTACTGCTATAAAACAAATTTTTGTTAACACTAAACCTCATGTTAAAATCTTCATGTGAAGTGTGATGGTATTAGACTGAGGGTTGTTGGTAAGTAATTATGCCATGAGACTGGAACCCTCAAGATGGGATTAGTGATCACAGAGTAAAAAACCTCATGCGCACACAAAAACTAAGCCAAAATTAAAAACTAGGAAACAGGTCTTCGCTGGACACTGGATCTAATAGTCTCTTTGATCTTGAACAGCCAAGTTTTGAAAACTTTGAGAAACAAATGTTTTATTGCTGTTGTTGTTATTTTTGAGTGAACCAATTTGTGATGATTTATTATAATGGCCCAAATTGACTGAGACAATAAAACAACCTAGAGAAATGAATAATTATTGATAGTGATGAAGAAAGCAATATAATGAGTTGAGATTGCTCATAAAAGGAAATGTGACTCAAATTTAATACCTTCTTAGTGTTCATTGCAAGGAAAGACTGAAACAATTGGTATAATAGGGGAAAATAAGGGAAAGAGAGCAGATCATAATTTATTCAAACTAACTAGTGAGCTTTATCCAAAATGCATTTACTACCACTACTGCAAGACTTTCTCAGCTACTTTTGTCCATATAATTGAGAGGAATTTACAAGGTGTGGACGTGTATCCTGAAAATGTTTTTACAGGAAATTTCTTCCATGCAAAAAATTAAGGTATTGGTAATCCTGCACTGGAAGATAAAGTTACATATTACTTCATCTCTTAATTGCTTTGATTTTTTTCAAGTTAGATGTGCTGAATTGAACCTGTTTTAGGCATTATCAGTGACCTCATTGTTTCTATAATGATTGATGTGTATCAAAAGGAAAGTGGAGAGAAACCAAAAAAGATGAATAAATTATGTCAGTATAAAGTGTCATAAAATTTTTATTGCCACTTGTTTGAAAGTAGTGCATATAAAAACAAGATATTATCCAATTGCACAGAAATAAATCTTTATAACAGAGTGCATGCATAAAAACTCAAGAGATAGAACACTCATATTTATATACATGCATATTACCATATTTAATCTTGCCATTTTAATACTTTAAATAAATTTCATTCATTTTAGTCTCAGGTTTGTTATGTTTTATTATGAATTTTTATTTGTTCTATAAATTTTGATTCAGTTAATATTTCATTAAAATATTTTATATTGTCAACTAATATAGTGAAAAACCTATAGCATTACAAAACTTTTTCCAGAAAGAATTCTGAAATTTTTATTTATATTTAATACTAAAGTGTAGTATAATTCTTCTAGTAGTTTTTTAGTTCTTCAAGAATAAAATCATAAAACTATGTTTTATAATTTTTATTTTGGCCTAAGATACACAGGAGAAATTATACAGTGAAGCTGAATAAAGTCATTGATTTTTAAACATGCAAAAGCCTATATAATTACAAGAAATTCCACCCATATTTTATCTAGGATTGAACATTGATTATGTAAAGCCACAATCCCTGACAGCAAATGGAGATTATGTGTTATAAATCAAACTATTTAATGAGTTGCAGTTTGTGGCACTGACTCATGAGTTTTAAAGAAATAAATGTCAAACCTATCTAGATGATAAAACAAGAAGTATCACTGACTCAAAATAGATCATAAGTAACTCTCTATCTTTCTATTAGTCAGGTTTCTGTCACTGGGTCACAATATCAGATCCCACAATTTAAAGAAAAAATAGATTTATATTGGCTTGGATTTTAGAGGATTCAATCATGGTCTGCTGACTGCAAGGAAGAAACATCACAGCAGAGGTTCTGGAAGAGCAAAAGTGTTCAGTTCATTTTGTCCATGTTCTGGTGGCAAAGCAGGTGGACATGCCAGAGGGAAAGGAGTAAGGTGGCATGGACAGTCCCCAAGGTTATAACTGCATGGAGTACCCTGGCAGGTCCAGCAAATGTTTCCCTAATCACCTAGGTGCATCCCAAGGCAAATTTGGCAACTCACCTTCACCATCACAATAGTCTACTCCCAAAGGAATATCATTTGTTATTTCACATATGTACTTAGTCATTTTCCAGTTAGGAAAAATACTACTCTGAAAAATTTTATGATTATAATTTCTTTTAAAACAAACTGATGCTGCAAAGTGTAGAAATGTTTGTTCACTGATTTGATTAAAAATCATTAAGAAGAATCAGGCTTATATGATGTGTGGTAGTAGAATCCTGGAGTTTTTATTCTCTGAACTCTTAGGGCATAGACTTTATCATAATTTTATGATGATTTAGTATAGTGATTATTCAAAATCAAAAAATCAAAAATTATAGATTTCTATACTTTTAAAATATTTACATTTTATCTTATTTGCCACTAAGCTGTATTCAAAATATACCATTGTTTTCTGTTTGTTAGATATGTTTTATTTTTCACCTTCTTTTTTCTCTTTTACCATCAGTCATCCCTTTTTGACTTTGTTTTCTTCTGAAACATAGATCTGATAGCCTTAAAACATCTAATGTTTCGAGAATCATTTTGTGATACCTGGAATTCTATTATTTTAAATTATAGTATCTTAAAAATATAATTATGTTTTATTTTTTTGGATTGACAGGGTAGTTTTTCTGCTTCCTATAATCTGGAAGAGCTACTAAGATGATCAAAATGTCAAAAATAAGACATGCACATGGCTATCACGTTGATGTTATTTACCACCCAGATGGTCAGCTGGATTGTGTAGCATCTGATTGACAACCATACCAGTCTTTCCAAATAGCTACACAGGGGTTATGTTACAGCAAGAATATTAAGAAGGATGCATCATCCTTGCTATATTAATTGGCTTTCCCTGAGCTGAGAGAAAATATCTAACTCTTCCAATTTAAAAAGGAGAAATTAAATTTAGCTCAAGGATTCAAAGGATTCCTACTATGATTTGCTGTGTCCAAGGCAGAAACATCATATTGGAGGGCATCATGAAGCAAAGCTGCCCAGGTCATGCGGCCCATATGCAGATCAGAGAAACAGTGTCAAAGAAGAAGCCAGGGGCTGTGTACAGTTCCCAAAGTCAAACTTCTGTGACTCCTCCACACACGCAAACACAAACCATAAATTAGCAATGTGCCATGTATTTCTTAACTCAATTCAGTTGACATGTAATTGACAGCCACACTTAATAATGTCTTTGTTGCCAAAATTCTTCTTACAGAAATGTGAATTCTACAATGTAGTTTTAAAATTATTTTCATCTAAGATTTGGAAACAAAAGTTTTGCCCAACTCAAACTTATATTTAATAGTTTAAAATTAGCTGAGAATTATTTTTAAAGACACATTAATAGGATGGCCCTCTATTATGAAGACATACTCTGAAGCTTCATGTCACTATATAATTTGTAGAAGACAGGCTGTGTAAGTGCTCAATTTGACAAAGTTGTCTTGGATCAAATATTCTTCAGGAAGAAAAGCAAGACTCAAAATTTCATCATTAATTTACACCTTTATGGAATTAAAAAATAGTCAAAATGTTTGAGTAATTCCTATGGATTGTATACCTTATTGACATCATCCTGTTAATTTTTTACAGCCTTCTGGAAAGACAGTGTTGAAGCCTTTATTTTAGAAGGAGAATACATGGCTTACAGAAGGATGTGCAAATATCTCATGTTTTAAAATGGTAAACAATAGACTCAGGAATATAGCTTGTGTGTTTGCAAAACTTATGGTCTTTCTAGTATGCCATAATGACAGAGAGAAGATAGGCTGTTTTACAGAAAAACAAGAATTTGAAATATCAATAAATTTAGTGAAATTCCAGAAAAAGCCTGTGTGTGTTTGTCAAATCCACCATGTGCTTTAGCAGAAACCTGTTTGTATAGGTCTACCCTCTACTTTCATCTAATGTGGGGGAGCAACAGTAAAAATTTTAAAAGACACAAGATAAATCATACTCAAGCTAATTTCTAGTTTACACTGAAACTAATTTAAAATATGAAGACAGCTAAACATTTTTGTTTGTTTTTCTTCATGCCTTCTTACTTCTTAGTTATGTCTATTTGCTGTCTGAGATTGCCAGATGTAGTATTTTGCTATAAAATGGAAGTTTTAAAATACTCACTCTAGCAAATTCAGAATTAAATAAACTGTGTGATAAAATCAAATGGAGAAAAAGCAAAATAACAAGCCCCCAAATTAATATTATTGAGTTTACATCTCATATTCCTTATGGAACTTCAGAGTAACAGTTATAACTTTTAAACCAAACATACAAATTTCATCTCAATCAAGTACCAATATCTATTCATCTTACGTATTTTGAGTGTTTATGAGTAAAAAAATAATTAAATGAATGCTGAAGTATTTCCTTTCTTTTAACTCTTAAAGTAGTATTTAGAGCTTCAAAGAAGAAATTAAACTCCTGAGGAGGTAGTTATTCTGGACTTTTAGGTTTTAATTTTTAATTGTCTTAAGACTATATATCTTTGAAAAGTAAGCTGGAAAGGTCTGATAAGAAAAAACTCAAACCAAAACTTCAGAAATAAAATAATACCAGGTTTTAGAATATCAGTATATTCTGATTGGCTTAGTTCAGCTACCATCCAGCTTAGTAAAAATGTAGTCAAGCTGCAATGAGGCTGCAGATAGAAATTCCTTCAGAATTTATCAATATCTCCATATAGAAATGAAAAGGCATTCCCTATGAATTTTTTAAAATAATAAAACAGGTTTTATTGATCACTTCCCTGAATTAAAAACTACATCATGCTACTGATAATTTCCTAAGAAGAAAAAGAATTCTGCTCTAAGTGTATTGTTTTAATTCATCCTTGAGTTCCTATTCTTTTAAATACTGGGACAGTGGAAAGAGAATTATTAAATTGGATAGAAATGATGACCTTACATATTTTTAAAAATATCTAACATTGTGTTGCTGCACACTAAGGCTATATATTTTATTTACATAATTTGAGTTTTGTACTGCTTTCTACTCTTTAGACAAGGAAATAATCAATGTTTTAGCTATGCTCTCCTAATTTGGTCACTTACCAATCCAATTATTTAAATATAGGATGGTCAAAAATTGAATATTTTTCATTCATTTCATAAGATAATATAATAAAATGCCAATTTTATCAAATTTATTCAGTACAAGTAGCTACTGGTCGAAAGGCCGCTGCCTGGATGACTCTGGATATCAGTGTGTAATCGAAGCATTGCCTGAGTGATCCTCGGGGCAATTTGTTAAGGAGTTAGCGGTTCTAAACCACTACATACTTTGGTTTTTAACCTTTACTATTCTCTTGGGTGATGATAAGAATGGAATATGAATGTTAGAAATAAAAAGCAACTTCAAATATCAAGGGACCTTAAATATGGCCACATTAAATAAGCTTAAGTAGGTTAGGTTTGAATGGCAAATTCAGTAAAATTTTCTGGAAAAGCCATATAAAAACAACATTAGAAAAACTTTTCACATTAATCAAAATGGGTTTATTTTATTTGCTTTGAAGAAGTGGAAATAAGGAAAGAGTATAACAAAGATAAAGCGAAGTAAAGATTTGAAAAGACTACTTCATAATACAGAGGCTCATAGCATACCTGTCAAGGTGTAGACAGAAGTGCTCCTAGATTGCAAATTATTCCCAAGAATATATTTCTCTTCTGTATCAAATTACTTCATACAAATTAGGAGCTATAAATATTTATGTCCTGTACTAAGCTGCAACCCTATAAAGTCCTAAAATTCTTTAAAAATAGAAATTTTAAATGCTAAATATGTTTGAAAAACATTTGGAATGTTGCATTTAGGGAAGGAAACCTCATTTTTCTTTGTTCCTTAAGTGGTATTTGACCTAATTAGGCCAAAATACTTTGAAAGAGCAACCTATGGGTACAGCGCTGCGATTCTATAATCAATAACAGGAAAGCTACAATATGAAGTGGTAAGCACAGGACAGCCCTCTTAATTTCACAGCACTCACTACAATAAGATCAGCTATTTGATAGCTAATGAAGATGCGAATGTTCATTATTAAGTTTCTTCCCAGAGGGATAGAAATGGATTCTATAAACTTTAAGCGCCTACAAGTCTCCCAAGGGTACATTTTGGGTATCAGAGACAATAGTAACTTGTGGAAAGTTACATTTCATTTTAAAGGGAGCTTCAGTGGATTCTTGTCTTTATGAGTTTAATAAAAAAAAATTAGAAAGGCTGTTAAGCAATTTACTAATCATACTAGCAAAAAGTGGCACAATTTGTTACAGTGTTTACTGACTGTCTGATGTTGAATTTCCCTGAAATCAAAAGAAGCAAGAAATTTTTTGAGTAATCTTGAAGTTATAAAATTCTTTTTGTGAATTAAAAATCAAAAATGTGCTTAAGGAATATACAGATGCTTCTAAATTAACAAATTTTTTTGTTAGATGCCAAAAATGTATACACTCAGCTGGGTTTAAAATCTGAATACTTGGGTTTTGTTCAGAAAGTCTCTACCCATATTTGTTTCTTGAAAAGTTTTACCTGTTTTATTTTCCAATAGCTTGTCTCTGTTTTAACATTTAGATTTTCAATCCATTGTATTCCACTTTATTACATGGTGAGATGTGTGGATCTAGAACTGATTTTCTGCATTTAAGTCACCAATTTACCAGCACCAGTTTGTTAAAACAAACAAACAAACAAACAAATCTCTTTCTTTCAGGATTTGTTTTAGCACTTCTGTCAAAGATCAGGTAGCTCAAAGTGCCTTAGATTGTTTCAGCATCCTCGTTCAATTCCTTTTTTTTTCACATTCACTTTTGTGCCAGCTGTTTCTGTATGTCCATCACCAAGTGAGCGGATAGCAAAAGTGTACTATTTGAACAAAATGGAGTTCTACTCTGCTATAAGGAGTGAGGTACATAGTCATTTGTAGGACAAATGATGCTCCTTAAGACCATATTTTTTTAATATTTGGTTATCTGAGATCGAACTCATGACTTTGCACTTACCAGACAAGCACTTGAACCACAGAGCTAAATCCTCAGCCCTAGACCATCATGCTAAGCACAATAAATCAGACGCACAGGCTTAACTATTGCATGACTTCTCTTATATGGCAAATCAAAGATATTAGTAAAGAACACAATATAAGACAGATAATAGGAAGAAGGAAGGCAGATCTCTTGCAAAAGGGAAGGGGACCAAGAGAGGGAGGAAGAGTTGAGGGAAGGGAGAATTAAGATTTTTCACGCATGGATGAACTCCCCATGAAGGATGTGCTCACTGTGCACTTGAAACATGTATTAATAAAAACATGTTTAATAAAAATATAAATTGAAAATGTCAAAAAATCCTTGAGTAAATAGAAAGGAGTCAAAAATTCAAAGTGTTTCTTACGTGTATCATTGTTTGTTTGTTTTTATTAATACAGTTTTTCAGTACATGTCTATATCCTCATGGGAAGTTGGTGCATATACATAACATTTTTAAATTTTTTTGTCACCTTCACCACTTCTCTCTCCCCATCCATCTTTTGATCCCCTTCCTGTTTAAGAAAGATCTATCTCTTACTTTCTTTTATCTATCTTTTATTTTGCTCTTAATATTTTGCGGTTTTGCCTGACTATTTACTCTTATACTCATACACATATTCATCCTAGCATGTATTTAAATTCTACTGAGTGCAAAATTTGCGTCTGTCGAGGCAGAAGTTGAGTATCTTTCTTATATTCTTATGCACAATTGTGAGCTAGCACATTAAAAGTATTGCACATTAATAGTTCTTTTCTTATTATATAAAGCCCTCTCCCAAATGACATAGTAAAAACAAATTACAAAAAAAATGCCTCTTCCAGGGCTAGGGGTGTAGCTCAGTAACGTAATGCTGCTCAGCATGCACCAGGCCCTGGGCTCAATATCTAGCACTAAAACTGTACCTTTGAAAGTAGCTACAATATTGGAATTTGTGGAAGTAGATTAGTAGCAACAGAGATAAAACTTCACAGATTACACTAAAAATGTACCAACACAATGAATGTAGATCAAGATTTATAAAATTTTCTTTCTTTAAATTGGTCACTTGATATCAATGCCATTCTTTCTTTTTAAATTGTTCAACATTTCTATGAATTATCTGTGATCTCAATAAAATGCAATTAAAGTTTTCATTGCTTAATGTACAAAAGATAAAATAAAAATCGTTCTGCATATAATACCCAGATAAGATTTCTAATAACATTCTTCAATGAAATGCTATTAGCATGACTGATTTGAGGGCTGGCACAGGAAAAAAGTAACAAATGTGAGGTAAAAGAAAACTTGAGGGTCAAAATGGAAGTTTAATTCATATATTAAATAATATAACTTTGAATTTTAACCTAATGTGAAACAAATATTCATGAGTCCATAGAACCATGAATATTAGGTTGGATAAAGCAACAAATGCTAGACAGAATAGACCAATATTCTGTGAAGAAGTGCAAATAATTTTAGATGCTTGAATAATGGTGAAATATGCCTATGTTTTTTTTTTCACTTCCCTCCAAAATAACCATGGAAAGAGGAAAAAATTAAGCACACAGGTACCAACAAAGCTTCTCTCAGCAGGTTCAGTAAGTTTTACAACAATTGTGCATTATATTTAAAAACCATACCCTTGACATATACATGTTACTCTGTTGAAAATCATTCACCTCTTTCTTGCAGGAAACCTTACCCAGTATAAGTATAAAGAAAACAGATTAATACCTGTTGGGAGGAATTCTATAAAACACATGACTACTGTTCTCCAAAACTGCCAAAATCATTCAACAATAGAAAATTTGAGAAATTGACACATTCTAGAAAAGCATAAGAGGATATGAGAGTCAAATCTCTTGTATATTCCAAGTGAGATCCTGGAACAGGAAATGTGCATCAGTTGAAAACTAAGAAAGTTTGAATAGATGATGAATTTTTTAAATAATATTTCAAATGTGGCTCATTCACTATGAAAAATATATACTAGTAATGTAAATTTTACAAAAGAAAGTAAAGGAAAGTTAATTTGAATTTTTTGTGACTATCTTCTTGATGTGTTTGCAAATTATAAATGACTGTAAAATTATTTTTAAAAGTCACTCATACAAAATTATCAATTAAGATTATGTCAAATTTAATTTCCTTATTAAAGAGAAGGTGGTAAATCTGGATTGAAAAGATAGATGGAAGTATTCATAGACACTGAAAGAATAAGCTGGAGTATGATTGCTAATTTATGTGAAAAGTAGATCATTCAAAAGCAATAAAATTTGTAAGCTATAGTTATTTTATTCTATGGAGCATTTACATTTTTACAAAATACAAGTGGAACAGAATTGTTTGCATTTTTGTCAGTTCTCTATAAGTTAATTTTTCTCCTTATGGAATTCTAAAGCACTCTAATCAATTGAAAATAGAAAACCAAGGTACCCACTGAGACATTCACCTAAAAACTGTGATTTTAGTCTTTCTGTTTTTTTTTGTCAGTATGAATTAATCCAAAGCCTTCACATTTAGCCACACACCCCCAGTCACTGTGTGTGTGTGTGTGTGTGTGTGTATAGTTTCAAGTTTCAAGACACAGTCTCCCTAAGTCACTAAGCTGCCCCAGGTTAGACTCAATCTTTTGGTCCTTTGGACTCAACAGTTCAGAATTCTGGATCTACTGGTACATGCCATTCTATTGGAATTTCTTTCCTGGAATATAAGTAATTGGTTTTTATGAAAGCCCTTCAAATAAATTTCTGCCATTTCTGAAACAAGAAAAATGTGTTCTTCTCATGAATTAAGCAATAACATACTAAAATACAATAATGAAATAAAAACAGGATTTATTTACACCATCTTCCTTTGACCCCCTCCTGGAAAACAATAATGCCTCAAGAATAAATACATTTTCCTAAAATAGATTATGTTGAAGAGAGGCCAGTGCAGGTTGAGTAAGCATTAGTAATTATTAATTAATTTTTGCTGAAGGATGACATTAATTCTGTAAAATAAAAATATTCAGATGCAACCATTCTCACAGTTAAAGAAACAGAACATTTACACTTTATGTGGTTTAGTAAATTAAATAAGTAAAATGAGACAGAAATCCCAAGATATACATTTTAGCAATATTTATGGAATACTGCCTGAAATCAGACAGAATCTGAGTATACGAATATATTTCAAAGCTGAATTCTTCAGGTAAGCTCTAAAGGCCAAGCACATTATCCTATTCTAAAACTGTCAATCAGCTATTTTGTGGTAGGTATGTATTATCCAAGCAAAGCTATGTGTGTCTTTAATTGAGTCTGCAGGTGCCCAGTTTCAGGTGCAACTCAGTGTCTAATTTGTACTCTTGGCATGAAGTTCCAGCCACTAATAATGTGTTTAGTTGCTGTGGTACAATTTTGTTTCTGTACCTCTTTTATGCTTGTTAAGAGATTGTAGGCTCAAACCTTAAACTCATTTGAAAGGTTGCTGTGACTGAAAGGTCAACTTAAAAAACCAAGGAAATTTGGAAATGTTGTAATAACTGGGAAAACAGTTTGTACATTGTTGAATTTTTCAAATGTGTCAGCATGTGGAAGCAAACATAATTAAAAGAGTAAGTATTTAATGTAACCTCATGGAATGACATAATTTCATTTATTAGAGGACATATAATTTTCTTTTATTTTTATAGTCCAATGTACTTTAGGTATTGTTTCTGAAAATGAAGTAATTAGAGAGGCTGGGAATATTGCTCAGTGGCACAAGTGCCTTCCTGGTAAGCGTGAGGTCATGAGTTCAATTCCTAAAATCCCTCACACCCAAAAAATAGAGTAATAAGAATAATCTAATAACCATGTTAATGCTTAGCTCTTCACATCAATTTTAATAAATTAATGAAAAAGACCAACACCTCTATTATGAACATTTTAAATTTTAGATGTATAGCAAAGTAAAAATTCATGAAATTATATGGACTTTCTTATTTTAGCAAAATTAATTTATTGTGTTTTTCTGTTTACTAAGAACTTTACCAGTTTAGACAAAATATTCAACATTTCCTTTTAGTTCTCCTGGTACCTACATTAGACAGGGAAATCTATGTATGAACAAGAAAAAACTTGTGTTGAATTGTTCAGTTAGTAAACAGGTTAACATATAGCTTTTATTCACAAGTGTATCTTTTTAACTTGTTCATACAACTTTTTGCAAAAGTCACTTAAAACAATTTCCTTGACTCTTTTTAGTGGTTGTGGTGTATAAAGCAGTCATTGCTAGTGTCATGCACAAAGAGAAACCGATTTGAGGTACTGTTACATCAGTGTTAAAACCGGAAAATTACTTATGCATATGCAATATAGTATTGCTTCATCATTTTTTACTTAATTTGTTTAAATTGTGTTTTTCAAGAGAAAACTCTAAAATGCTAAATCAATTATTGACTGTCTCGAAGTATTTATGCATGTTGTTCTAACAATTTGTGCCAATTGATATTGAGGAGCTATCATTTACACCATTGTGACTACATTATAAAATAGTAGTATGAGAATGAAATCAACTCCAAGGTTTTAGATGCAAATTATAATGGTATACATATTGCAAAAGCCTTTCCAATTACCTCATGATGCTGTTTTAAGGGAAACTATGATATTTTATACTATAAAGAATATAAATATACCAACATGATAATTACTGCTGAGTGAAGAAATGGCTTCTTTTTGTGCCCTTCCTACCCACGGCACAATCCAGCAAACCAAGTCGAATTATTCATGCAAATGATGAAAATGAAAAGCAGTTGTTTAAATTGCAAAACTTCTTTTTATCATCATGAACATGGTTAGGCTTTGTACAACTCATGGCTTTCGTACAAGGCCTCTCCCAAAAAACAAGCGTGGCTGCCTGTGCGTTCTAACAATATTCTCTCATTTCTAAACTTGCATTTCACAGAGTATGCACACAAAACTGTATGAAGATTTTAAAATAATCTAACTGCACAAATTTTTATGCTTCCATATAAAAATATTTATATCTTCCCTTAAACGTAGTGGTGTGTATACCAAATAGCTTAAGTTTATTTACTTTTATTTGAAATTTTGAAACTACTTCCCTAAAAAATCTATTCTTTGAAGTTCTTTCCCTTAAACTTCACTTCACCTTCTAATCTTGCAACTTAAATATTGAGTTTGGAATAAGACAAACTCATAAGCATGTTGGACTTATCAAGAGGGAAATGGTGCATAAGATATTATAGAACAAAAGAATATTTCTTGAATTTTATTGAAATTTAAAGCCTGAAAAATTATTATAAATATTCTCAGCCTTGTCTGAAGCATGAATTATCTTTCTATAACAAAGTAATTCGTGTACTTTTGCTTTTATTTCTCTAGTAACAAAGAATATTGTCTTTTTTATAGGCTTTTACTGGAAGAATATATAAAAGTTTGTAATTTTGTGACTTTCCAGTGGTTTTGCCTAATGTCATAGAGTCATTACATAATTATAAAATTTTGTTTTTATTTTCTGTTCCTAAATACCAATCACACATTTTGTTATGGAAATGTTAGAGAGACTGAATAAAGTTTTGTTTTTGGCTTGGAAATAAGTACAAAATATTTACTATGTGCCAGGTGGCTCCATGTGTCTACCAGAAACTGAGGATAAGGTAAATCTTTTACCCTCAGCTTGAGGAATGTGAGTAAATCAAATATCTAAATTGATTTTAGTTTTCAATATATTAAAAATGCTATGCTTAGGGGTATCATAAAATCTGCTAAAAAAAGGTAGAGAAACTCAATTTAGGTTCACAAAAGTCTTTAAGAAGGTAGAGTGTTAAAAGACCACAATTTGATTTCAAGTTGAATTACTGTATAAAATGTAATCTATCATGGACAAATTCACAAATCCAAACATCTTACTACAGAACATAGTAGGCTGGACCTGCAGGGAAAGTTCAGATTAAATGAGCAAGAGAGTTAGCAGAGAAGAAGCTCAGTAAGAGGGTTGGAAAGGAACGATGAAAGAATTATGCTGAGTATTTGTTTTATTTCTTTTTTTTATTTTATGGAAAAAGGGTAAAACAAAATTTCACAACAAGGTGATAGGAGAATAACAATAGTTAAGCTACTGCATATTATTATCTTTAGTTATTCAGAGTACAAGATACGGGCCTAGAAACTCTCAAATCAATACTAACACAAACCTTCTTTTTCTATAAACCATGAGATACTAGTAGCATAACTAATTTGATTTTCTTCTTTTTCCCTTATATTATCCCTTCCCCTCTTCTAGTCCCTCTTTTCTTTTGAACAATTGCTTCCCATCTCACAAAATCTACTGTACATTTCAGAACTTATTCTTTCAATTTTTCACGCCAGGGAGACAATACAATGTTTAGACATGTGAGTCCAGTTTTTTTCACTTACGAGTATGGTCTCAAGTTGCATCCATTTACTTATAAAAGTCTGAATTATGTCTTTCTTTGTTGCTGAATAGTCCTCTACTGTATAAAAATACTATATCTTTTTCATCCATCTCTCAGTTGATGGGCATTTGGATTGTTTTCAGGATTTAAATATTACAAATTATGTTGCTATAAACATACTTGCACTATTGTGATATGATATTTTTAATTCTCTGGGAAAATACTCAGAAAGGGAATAGTTAGATCTAATGGAACCTCTAATCTTAGCTTTTTTAGGAATGCCCATACTTATTTCCACAGTGGTTGCACCAATTTACATTCCCACCAACAGTGGAGAAGAGTTCCTTTCCCCCACAACCCCTCTAGCATTTGTTATTGGTTGATATCTTGATGTTTTATTTTAAAAATAATGAAATAGTATTAGCAGTATATTACCTGGATTTAAACTACTTTAGGTAAAAACTGACAAAGTTCAGAAAAAAATGTAATACAATTAGTTTAAATTAACACACAAACTTAAACAGAAAAAAAATCTGTTTCTTAAACAGAAAAAATATTTAGAAAGTAATAAATTCAGTGGTAAGTTTTAATGTGGGTTTTATAGAGAAATTTGATTTGGTTCTTGTATAGTTTTGTTTGTGACCAGAATCATGGAAAAAATTAAGATCATGAACCCAGGTGCCACTGTAGAATGAATACCTGTTAAGCATAGTTTAAAAATACAAAAAAAAAGATATAAATCAACCAACTTTTTGGTTTCTTCTTCAGTGATAAGAGGAATCAAGAAGTCATAGTTCTGTATTTAAAAAAAGGAAATACGTCATGTGTGGTATTAAGGATGAGTCTGGTTTGGGAGATTTCTATTTGAGAGACTGATAGATCATCTAATTGAAAAGTCAGAATTCATATTTGAAGTATTTTAAAGAAAGATGTAACAAAAAGCCACAGGATGCTTGTTACCTGAAAAGTAACAAGACATAATTCTGATGCAGGATAAATACTTTAGAATAAGGAATATAAGATTGACATAAGAGGAATTCAACCACTCAAAAACTATGAAGTAACTAAAACATAGAAGAAAATTAAAGCATTTATATAACTCAACTTTAGGTCTTTATCAACAGCATCTGCCTAGTCTTTACAGTATCAGTCTAATCCAGTAGGTTGTCTTCTTTTATGTTCTTAATTGTATACTAAACTCACTCATTGATTCAATATATTTTCATGCTCTGTCTCTTATTTTCATGCCAACTTTACTTTTTAATAAGCCTGATACAGGTAATCATGTCTATTAAAGTTCAAAATTCATTATATTTCATATAATGTCATAGCATTATATTTATCATTTGATTAACTATGTTTTTAGGTGTAGATACTATCTTCACTATTCTGTATATTCTTTAATGTAGCCATAGTTCTACACATCTAGTCACTTTCTAATAAGCACTTGTTGTTTTAAAAATATTGGACTGGTTTTCTAGTAATAAAATTTAAATGAATATAACGGGAGAAATCTCTCCCAAAATAAAACATTTTATCTCACAAATTTGATTGTAACTTTCAAGTACCTAAACATCTCTATGAAATGATGCAAGATATTTTGTTAACCATTTAGAAAATCATTGCTTGGCAATTTTTTTGTATATATAGATGAAAAAATTAGTGGAGTTTCACATGATAGTGATGGGAGCAAATGTTGATAGGGCACCTCAGATTTTGGTATCCCAAATGATATTCTACTTCAAAAATGGCATAAAGGAAAAATGTGTAAGGTGGAGGCTAGGATGCCTTCCTAAAATTCTGACTGCCCATGTTTCTCAGACTTGTATCATTATACTTACTATTGCCCAATCATATGAGTATTACCTGTCATTTTCAAGAACTAATGCAATTAGTGGCATAGTCATTTTAGCTATCTTATGTGTGTGTGCATGTGTGTGTGTGTGCGTGTGTGCGCGCGCACGCGCATGGGCGCACTCATGTGTGTTTGTGTGTATGACTAGGTATATATATAACTAGGTATATAAGCATACATATATATATGACTATAAGACTATGTATGTGTGTATATATATATATATATAGTATTTATTGTAGATTTTAGATCATATATACTTTCAGTTTCTTACTCTAGGGAGACAATATGGTATTTATACATGTGAGTTTGATTTATTTCACTTATGAGTATGATCTCAAGTTGCATCCATTTACTTATAAAAGTCTCAATCAATGTTTCTTTATATCTACTTCATTAATCTAAGGAACCATTTTGAGGATAACAACATGCAATATTACAACCATTGTCAAATTCTTACCATCTTGTTTTGTAAACATATACTGTTATTATTTTGGGTTTGTTGTTGTTTGTTTTGCTTTTTGCTTTTCTTTTCTGTGTCTTTTGTTCTTTTCAATAAAAAAAGATTGTCATAAAGTGTGTGAAGCCTGGAGGCACCAGTTTCCTTTCAAACAGGACAATTGCTGAATGTTTCTGCAGTTAGAAGATCATAAACCAATGGAAGAATAGAAAAGCAACAGTGATAAAGTGTAAAGATATCTTGAAAAGAATGACATTTTAAACTATTTATGGTTCCTGTGAATGTACATTTTATAATACAAGCATAAAAAGAAAAACTTCTAACTTCAAAAGTAAAGTAATTAGCAATAGCAACAAAAATAGCTTTAATGTCCCTTTTTCAAAAAATATGTTCCTATAGATGAAATAATTTTTCTCCAGGTTGTTATTAAAGCACATTTAATTGTTCAAATTATAATAAGGTATAACACCAAGAAGACACAGATTAAATGCACAAATAAGTTTCAAGAGTATGTCACTAGTTTAAATAAGTGTATCCAGAGATCTCCTAAAATTTATTCCTACATTGAACACTTTAAATGTACAATTGAATAACAAACTATAAGTCAAGTAAATATGAATTTAATACACAAGGCCAATAATGAAATATTTAGTGTTTTAGACTATGGGTTTATTTTAATTTCAATTATAATTTTCAGTTATCACCCAGAGCTGAAATATATACCATATATATTCTTTGGATACACATTTTAATCAGCATGATTAATGACAGGTTAGAGAAATTATTTGATGTTGTGAAATTGAAGACATAATTACCTAAGGAGTAAATGGTTTTAAGTGTTATTTGAATAGACTATGCTTTAAAAAATAGTTGATATAATTTATATTTCTTCTCAACAGCACAATGCCTGCCTGGCAAATGTAAGCTCCTGAGTTTGATTTCTGGTACCAAAAAAAATTGTATTTCTTTCGTTATTACATAGAAATTTTATATCATGAAGATGCCTTTGCATCTTCATAAGATTTGACATTTAGATTTTCTTTAGACTCAGTATATAAAAATTAAAAAATGACTCATAAAACAAAATTATTCTTTTTTTAAATAACTATATTTTAATGTATTTATATCTCCCTTAAGATTTGCAGTTTAATTAGGGAAAACCATGATGATTATAGCAAGTAGGCATTAAATGATATTTAATGAGAAAATCAGTAATGAAAGTTTGTGGAAGACACAATTTTATTTGCAATGTTTTCATTATGATATTAAATATGACAATAATTATATGAAGCTTATTCCTTAGAATTTCCATTTCACATGATCTTGCTGATGATTTAATTTACAGCCCAATTAGTCAACTTTTTCAAATGCTGTGAGGTGAGGCATGCCCGAAGTCTTTTCTGTGTATCTATCTGTCATGACTTTGGTTTCTACCTGTTCAAGAATTAGAAATTAATTATGACCCTTTTCTGCAAGTTAAAAAGCTTCTGAGTTGTCTGCTTTAGTTATAATGTCTCCCACAATAAAAGTATTATAAAATTTATCACCAAATTTGTTGGGAGGTGTGATTAATGTTTGGTTGAGTAATATCTTAAAGAATTAAATGAATAAATTAAGTCCTTATGTTTGTGTTTATCTTCTTTTTCTTGCTTTTCCCTTCTTCAATGTTACTTTAATTTACATTTCTCAAATGATCAGTTATGTTGAACATTTTTCATATATTTACTTCTGGTTTGTGCTCCTTCATCTGAGAAGTGTTTATTCATTCCAAATGCCCATTTGGATCAAGTATTTAAATTTAAGGGGGTCTGTTTGTGTGTGTGTGTGTGTGTGTGTGTTCTTTATGTATTCTAGATCTTAGTCTTTTGCCAAAGAATTAGCTGGCAAATTTTTTTCCCATTCTGTGGTTTTTCTCTTCACCATTTTGGTGGTTCCTTTTCCTATTTGAAAACTTTAATTAGTGTGATCCCAGTTATTGATTATTTGTATCATTACTGTGCAATTGTGGTTTTGTTCATAAAGTCTTTGCCTAAAACTGTCTTTGAAATGTCTACCTATTCTGTCATCCCACAGATTAAATGCCACTGTTTTAATATTAGATTTTCTATCCATTTTTTTCTGATTTAGTACATGAATAAAAACATGTGTCTAAATTTAATCTTCAGAATATGGAAAGCCAGTTTTCCCAAGCACAATTCATTAAAGAGGTTATCTTTTTTTCTAGTGAAGATATTTGGTCTCTTCATCAAAGATAAGGTAATTGAGTATTCTTGAAGTTGGTCTTGTATATTCTTTTCTGCTCCCTAGAGTCTATTTTTTATCAATACCATCCTGTTTTATTCATAAGAGTTTTATGGTATAGTTTCAAATCAGAGATTGTGATATACCCTGCCTTGACCTTGTGGTACAGAGTTACTTTTGCTATTCTAGGTCTCTTATTACATATGGATTTCAGGACTAGTTTCTCCAGTTCTGTGAGGTATACTATTGATATTTTGATTGGGATTGCATTAAATTTGTATAAAAGTTTTGAAACTATAGCCATTTTCTCTATATTGCCTCTGCCTATTCAAGCACTTGGAAAATCTTTCCACTTTATGATATCCTATTTGATCTTTTTCAGAATAATGCAGTTTTCCTGTTAAACATTTTTCATTCTTTGTTATATTGAATCTTAAGTATTTTATTTTCCTCAGTGCTATTGTGAAAGCATGAAAGGCATGAAAGGCATTGTGTCTTGAACTTCTATTCAGTGATATTGTTATTCATGTTCAGGAAAGCTATTGATTTTAAAATGTCGAATTTGTATCCTGCTATGATAATGAATTCAGTTATTAAATTTAGGAGTCTTTTGGTGTAGTTTTAGAGGTTTTCTACGTAGAGTATCATGCTATCAGTAAGTCAGGTAGCTTAACTTCTTGTTTTCTATCCATATTCCTTTCACTTGGTATCTAGGTTCCTAGCTTAACTCGTTCCACTATTTTAGAATAGTTTGTTAATGTTAGTAAAGGAAAGATGGTCATGGCTGTGCTTACAAACCGATTCAGAGTTGGCAAACAAAACCAAAAACTAAACAAAAAAATAAACAAATTGTTCACCAACAAAAAAACCAAGGTACTAAAGTACCTTGAATCAAGGTACCACTGTATTTATTTCACTTGCTTAATTCCTCCAAATAATGTTTCCAGAAATATATTGAACAGGATTAGTGACAGTGAGTATCCTTTACATCTTCCTGATTTTAGAGTGAAAGCTTTCAGTTTTTGACGATTTACTAAGATGTTGGCTGTTACTTTGTCATAGATGACTTTTGTCAGATTGAGATAAAGACCTTCTATTACAATTTTCTTTAGGTTTTTTCTTTGGAATGTAGCCTAATTAGTCATGTTGTATAATTTTCTTAATGATTTGCTGCATTCTGTTTGTCAGCACATTATTAATGGTTTTAACATTTATGTTCATTAAATGGAGTGATCTGGTTTGCAGTGTTTTGTGTGTTTTGTTTGTTTGTTTGTTTTTTTGTCAGGTCCTTCTCTTGTTTTAATATCAGGGTAATGATTCTTTCCAGGAATGACTTTGGCAGTATTGATTCCATTTCAATTTCTTACAAGATTTTTAGGAATACTAATATTAGATCTTCTCTAGTTTTTGGATAATTCTATCTTGACATGGGCTTCTATTTTTTGGTACATTTTTATTACTTCTTCAATTTCATTGAATATTATTGGATCATTTAAAATTTTAGATCTTCTAATTCAGCTTTGGTTATTCATATGTATCTAAGAATCTATACATATTTTCTGAATTTTCCATTTTTTACTACAATTACAAGTTATCAGATCAGGTCCTGATTATCTTTTGGGTTTCTTCAAGATCTGTTGTGATTTAATACTTTTTATTTCTTTTTTCATGCTTCAGTGGTTTCTTTCCTTGTTTTAATAAGCTTTGCTAAGAGTTTGTCTATTTTATTTAATCTTTCAAAGAACCAATCCTTTTATTCATTCTTTGTATTAGTAACATTTGCATTAGTTTCTCCTCCTTTATAATTTTCTTCTACATATTAGTTTTGGATTTAACTTACTCTTCTTTTTCTAGAAACTTGAGGTTCAATTTAAGATTATTTATTTGATTGTATTTGATTAATCACTTGGATTGTATTTCGAATGTGATAACTCACTGCTATAACTTCACTCATAGGTTTGCATTCATTTTATCCTGCAAGTTCCAGTATGTCATATTTGCATTACCATTCAATTATGAATCTGTCTAACTTGTCTTTAATTTCATCTGTGACCCATTAGTTATCAATGAGAGTATTATTCAATTTCCGTGTGTATGTAGTTTCTGTGGTTTCTTTTGCATTTATTTCTAATTTCATTGTACTGTCATCTGATAATATGCATGAGATAGTTTCAATTTGTTTGCGTTTATTTAAGCATATTCTATGAGCTAGTATATGGTCTGTTTTGGAGATAGTCCCATGTGCTGCTGAAAAGAATGTGTATTCTGCTGTTGTTGGATGGAATACTCTGTATATATCTAGAAAGTATATTTATTTAAAGATTTAGTTTAGCTTTGATATTCCTTTGGTGAATTTTTGTCTAATCATCTATAGTTACATTAGTTTTTATCTGATTCTGCATATCCTTTAATATATATATATATATATATATATATATATATATATCTTCTCAATGGATCGTTCCCTTAAGAAATATGCAGGGGCAAGGGGTATGACTCAGTGGCCCAGTGCACTGAGTTTGAGTTCCATCAGAAACACAAAAAATTGTGTGATGATCTTCTTTCTCTCTTCTGATTATTCTTGGTTTGAAATACAAACCATGATCAGTTTTTTAATGTCCTTTTGTGATATTTCCTGCTTTTATATTAATCCCAATGAATCATATTATTCTTTGCATCATCTAGCAGCCATTGGGTTGATTTTTATGATCCCTTACAATTTTGAAGAAATCATTCATTTGATGATCACCAGTCAAAACTGTATCATCCAGATCTAGTATTCTGTCTTCATGTTGATTGAGTGTGCTGCATATAGACTAAAAATTTTAATGTCCTGGATTTCTGTGTGAATGTTTTATGGAATCTAGTTCTTTTCTACGTTGGGCATTTGTAGTTTCCATGTCTTTTTTAATCTCATCTAAATTATTAAATCTCTATGTAATCTAGATTCAATACCCATTTCCATAATAATGATCATCATTTGTTTAATTATCTATGTAGTTATTTGTGTTTAGGTTTTATCTAGAAACTTACTCAATGTCTTTGTTACTTCTACTACTATTGCTTCAGAAAATTCAGGTCTATAGCTTTTTATTTATTCTACCTCAATGTCTTCTGGGCTTTTTTTTTGGTGAGTTTGAAGTTTTGGATTGTACTTGCTTCTGTGCTTTCTTTTACTCTTTTGCTTTATTTTTTCATTTTTTAGTTTATTTATGTTTTCTAGCCTGAAAACTATAAATTGCTTATGATATGTAGTTTTATTACTAAGTATCATTGTTTTGTTAGTTAATTACTTCTATTGACAAAGGCCTTCTAAGTATAACTGATTTTTGTCATTTGAGTCTATCCCAGGATCCTACATCTTCTGTTTACTAGGAATGAAGAGTTGCTGCTTATTTGCCTTAGTACCGAATGATTTAGTAGTATAGTATTTTTATAGCCCCCAGATGATATAGGTATTGTCATACAAGGTAGATCAGTTGATCACAATAACCACGTCACCTTGGCTAAAGTAGTACAATTGATAATAATAATATCATAAAACACAAACTGGAAAATTACACATTATAATAACTAATGCCTTGTCATCTTTAGCCACAGGTATAAGATTTACAGTTACATAGTGAAAATTAAGAAATCTCATAAAATTAAATATGGTAATATCCATTTAATAGGGCTATTTTACTCTCTTTCACTGTAAAGCAATATTCATCTGTAGTAAGGTATAATTGGCTACCAATAAGTTCAGAAAGCTAAATGGGTGTGGTACCATGAAGATAAAAGAGAAAATAGATTGTGAAAAATGAAGCAATGAAAGTTATGAAGAATGTGGTAAGACTGATGTAGAATTTTCTGTTAAGGAGTATAGGGAAACAAATGGAACCAGGTTAACAGGAACAAAGATGACCAACTAGCAAAAGGATAAATAATGAGTGGATATTAAACTAAAGGGGAAAATAAGAAAAAAAATTGAAAGAAACAAAATGAGAAAAGAAGGAGGAGAGAGAGACAGACAAAGCATAAAATGAGGATCTATTTAAAAATAAATAAGCTAATGGGTGGTAGAACTCCAGCCTTCATCAAAGAAAAACTAATGAAAAGTCAAAAGCACACTAATAGAGAAGGAGAAAAAGAAGGAGAAAGAGAAGGAGACGGAGGAGGAGAAGGAGGAGGAGGGGAAGGGAAAGGGGAAGGGGAATAAGGGGAAGGGGAGAAATAGGGAAGGGGAGGGGAAGGAGAAGAAAGGGGAAGGGGAAAGAGAGAGGGTGATAAAGGGAGAGGTAGACAAAGAGACAGAGAGAGAGAGATCCTATGTATTTCCAGAAGAGTGTTTTCTTCCCAGACAGGTAAGTCATGTTCCTTTTTGTCCCTCTTTAGAGTCTGTGAGTTTGTACAGAGGTCACTCACTTTAAAGGGAGCTCTCTCTATAATCTCTATTTAGAGAGTTGTTCAAACTTGAGACTCCAACCAGGGAAGGTATGGGACCTTGTTTGCAGTGCTCCTGTTATGGATTTCTGTGGTAGATTCCCGATGCCTGAGACCATTGCTGGTTATCTAATGTATATTCCAGTGTTCTTGGTACTGGTTCCTGACAGCACATGAAGGCTTCTGTTGGCTCAGGATACTCAGAAGATAAATAAATCTTCCCTAGACTAATGTGAGGAGACTTGTGCAAGCTCAGTGAGGGTGTAGTCCATTAGACAGTATCTGAAAGACAATGGAGTTCTAGGCAGAACAGACAGACTCTCAACAATTCCTGCTTAATCATGCAGAAGTGGCCTATTACGTTAGGGATTGTGCAAAGGGCCCTGGTCAAAATGAGGGTGAAGACTATGCTAAGCCCAGGTTGGAAACACTGCATCTGGTGCAGAATGGGCACAGTTACAGTCTGTAGCTTTGCAAACCACTCAAAGTTAAATAGTTCACATCCAAACTTTTGAAATGGCAAAATTTAGAAACTATTCCATTTATATTTTTTATCCATTCTAAACCTCTATCCTTTTTCTCTTTTTCCTATATAAAAAGGTGAAATATAATCCAAAGGTAAAAAGAAAGTCTTCTTTTAAAAAAAATCTGTTAGGAGAAGAATCAAGTTCTCTTTTAGTTTTGACCTCATTCATGAGACTCTAGTCTCTGATCCAAGACTTATCTTTTCATACACAAATACTTGTGTAATCACCAGCCCTTAATATATATGTCTCATTTTCTGCAAGACTCTGTGGTGTCAGTTCTCACTAAAAACAGGCCACCTGGACAAGTGATCATCAATCTCTTGATCATGAAAGCAATTCTCAGATTTCACATGTAGATCATATGTTCTCTAAGTAGAAAAAACTACCTGAGATTTGTTATATAAATATACTCATATTGTAATCATTAATGGGAGGTACATAGTAGTATCAATAAATTAATACTAATTGAGTACACAATCATAATATGCAAAGGAAAAATAGGATATCGTGACACCTTAACCCTCCTTTTTTAAGAAAATAGCCTAGTGACAGTGAAATTTTAAGAGCTTTCAGTAATGCTTACATTGTACTTGACTGAGAAGCAATGTCTGTTATTTTCCTTTTATTCTACTCCAATTTACATAATATAAGTTTAATGGGGGTAAAATGGTCTTGAAATTACAAGTGAGAAAATATGGATTCAACCTAATGCTCAGGAAAAATGGAAAGAGTAAAGGAGAACAATACATGTACTGTCATTGATTTGACTGTTCATTCAATGTATTTATACATTCACAATTTATTCAACTTCACAATATGTGAAGTTGGATATCTAGATCTATTGTATCACATCTCATAGTCTCTTATATTTCCATAATGTCAGCATTTCTTCAAAATAAGTGTAATTATGGTGTTAATCCAGTGTTTAAAAAAGCTTTTTCCTCCAGGGCATGTAACCATGGAATTACAAGGTACGGTGTAGATGGCAGAAAGAAGCCATCTGTTCAGATGAGCATTTATTTTATTGATTGTAAGAAGTGTGTATTTATTAGGCATGAAATTTTGGATAATTTAAAGTGAAATGAATTCCTAGATACAAAGCACCTAAATGCTGTGTTGCCAAAAAATGAACACTTGATTATCTACAACACCAAGAAAAAATGTTGGTGTCATGAACATCAACTCTGAGAGATCCTCAAATATGATTTAAACTAAATATATCTTTTCCTTATTACTGAATTTTCAATAAAATTTGTAAGGATAAAATTGTTTTTAATTTGATACTTTAAATTCCTCAGATCTTTCCTAAAGTGAATAACTTTACAGTGCTAGAATAGCTTATTATATTGTGATTTTGTACATGTGTATTTGAGTTGATGGATCAAAAATCCAAACATTTAAAACGTCTTAAATTTATGAATCAAAATCTAATCAGTTAAAACAGAAAGATCTTGAAAAATGGCACTTTTTTAAAAACCAAATGGTGATTTTTTTTCCCCATGCTTTTGGAACACACTGATTTACAAAATGTTTTGTATTTTACTGACAAAAAGGGAAAGGAATTCTGAATTCTAATAAAAATCAAATTATGCTGCAATGAGCACTAATCTGTATTGAATGTAACAGGCCCAACACTGCAACTTGTTCATAGTGAGAGAAAGCAGTAGCTGGACGGGGCTCAGGAAGTGCCTTGTCACTGCTTTCAGGTACATCGTGGCATAATTACTCAGAGAGTGGTGTATTAGCGAGTTAAATGCATCTTGAGAGCTCCTAACAGTACTTACTTCTGATTTCCTATAATGAAAAAACGTTGCATTTAAAAAGGAAGATAATGGATAGACAGATATTGAAATTGCCTGAAGGTTATGGAAAGGAAGAAAGGCATCACCTTTTGTTACCTGTGATTTCACAAAATTCTGTTTTTGTTTTGTCTGGAGCATGCTATTAATTTAATGTTAGTGTGTTGCTAAACCGTGCCATTAAACTGAATCTGTCATATTGCCAATGAAACATCATTATCCTGAATGTTATCCCCTTTAGTTCAGCTGTATGATTCTTCTCTAGTAGCCAAAACTCAAAACTCATAACATCTATTTTCCTTATCCTCTTTCTTCTCCAAACATATCGACATGTGTAAAAATACTGTGGCTATTTCACATTTATTCAGCTTTCTCTGTATCCTGAATTGCTGCCCAATCTAAGTAATGTTCATTAGCACTATTTTCTGGAGCCTTTTGTATTTATTATACACGGTTTTCCTATTTTCTCCTCATTCATTATCTGTTTTGAGCTAGATATGTACATTTTCCACACTTACTATTTTTATTTTCTACCACAAACTCATCTAATGATTCTTGATTATTTTTGTACTAAATTTATTTTCAAGCACCTTTATCAATGTCTTTAAGATCTTAAATTTTAATTTCTGTTATGTAGAAAGTATCTTAAATCTGAAGTTTATCAACCTAAACAGCAATGCATTATGTGTAATTCTCATTGCCATACCCAAAAGTTAGATTAATAAACTTTTTATCAAGATCCTGTATATCACACAGTATTACTAGTCCAAAATAAGGAAAAGAATACTTAAAATTATCACACATTCTATACTTCTTTAAATGCTAGTTTCATTATTCATTTTATTAAATCTTAATGTTTCCAACATTTTTCATTATTAATATTTTGAAAATTTGAAGTTAATATATTTATCCAATAAATATATACTAAACATTTCTAATGTGCTAGATGTCTTAGCAGGCATCATGCTATAATCACTGAGAAGACAAGTCTGAATTCTAAAAGAAGACAGTAGTAAGTAAATATGCAATCAAAATCATTTGAGTAGATGTATTTCTATAGAAAGTATGAATACTAAGGGTGAGGTAGTCTGATTATTCTTCCTTTTTAGTAAACCTAGGAAACTGAGCTCTTGAATATGAAAAGCGAAATGTTACCAAAGTCTTGAAAATCTAAATAATATCTGTCTTACTCAGCTTTGTGCCACTGTAACAAAATTCCATAGAGAAACGAACTTAAAACAGGGAAGATTTATTTTGATTTATAATTTCCGAGGTTTCTGCCCACAGTCCTAGGAAGCATTACTAGCAAGATAGTACATAAGAGTAGAAGTTCGTAACAGAGGAAAGCTGCTTAGGTCATGGCTGGCAGCCAGAAAAGAGAAAGAGCTCAGTTTTATAAGAAAAATCCTCTTTCAGAACCATTAAACTATGACTCCATAGATGAATGAATCCATTCATGAGTTTGGAAACCTCAAAAGCCAATCAAGCTTTAAAGGCTCAAGGTCTAACCACAGCTGCACTGGGGATCTAACCTTCCATACAAGCTTTTGGAGGACATTAGTGTAAATTTAGAGAACATTAACATAGAATAATTAATCTATAATGATATACTTACCACAGAGAATACCATTATTTGAAGTAGGTCACATTTATAAAATTTTCTCATTTAGATGTAGGGGTTTATAAAAGCCTTATGAAGAGTTTGTGAGTTTATAGTTTAACTAAGTTTAAGTATGAAGATATGAAATGTTTTGAGATACAGATTATCATCTTAGCTTTTTTGTATCTGAAATTTGTGAAAAGCATCATTTGACTTTCATGAATGGATCGTACTATTTCACTGGCCTCTAATTTTTGAACATGTGATACTAGGATAATACAAAATTCCTTGGAAGATCTTGTTTAGAATTTGAAATAATATAGAAAAGGTGAAAACAATGAAAAAGAGAATGAGATAGAAACAAAGTCATAATAGCAATTTGTCACATAAATCACAACTCAAACCTATTTTAAGAAAATAATGCTCCACTATGTCAAATGATACTTAAAGGCAAGGTCTGGAACAAACCAAGAAATCAGAATTAAATATTCTAAATTAAATGCAATTGATGACTATAACAAGAACTTATTCCTTAAATTGGGGATGAGGTGAAATGATGACAAAATAGAACTACAATACTTTTATTACTTTTAAAATTTTTCTTTTATTGGTACGTGTTTACAATACATAATATGGAATTCAGTGTGAAGAACTGGCACATGTACCCAGTGCGTTTTAATTCTTTTTATGTCCCATTTCTATGCCCAAGTTCTCCCCTCCTTCCATCTCCAGATTTCTTTCCCATACAACATTGATAATACACAAAGTATTTTCTTTTTTGGATGTATTGGAGAGTGAGTGAATGAGATATTTGTCAAAAAGTAGAAAAAATGCCATAATTGAAGATCTTTTTGTTAGTTTATAAATAGGTTGGGACTAAAGAAGGTAAAGTTTAATATTAAAATATGTGATACTTCAATGTGAATGACTCTAACTAAGGAAAAACTAATAATAGAAAACGGAAACAATATAATTGTCCTAACCAAGCCAATAAGTGTTCTAGAGAGGATAAAATTGGAAAATGAAACAAATCAAAACTTTGAATAGAGACAAAGTTCAAAGAAAACACTACAGGGTAAAGATATGGGTTGCTAATAGATGACTTTGTGAGAAGAGAACTTTCCTTGATTCTATTTATTTATTTTTCTACTACACAGAAAAAAAAATCATGAACACAAGTTTTATATAATGGAGCTCACAATCGTGAATTTCAAATAACAGTAGTGAGCATGGTATGTGAATTCTTTTTAGAAATATTTGCCTATAATTGTAGAGATACAGCACGGAGTTGAGAGATGAGACATAGAGAATAAAAGAGAGTGCTTTTTTTATGAAATACTGTATCTTATGAATATGTAATATTTCCAGATCCAGAATCTCAGATGCGATGTACTTTTTCATTTTATTTCCAGCAGTCTTCTAATATAGTTAGACTTTTAGCTCCAAAAGATACTTTTTTAAAGGTTCTGACAAATTCTACACTGTTATTTAAAGTAGGAATTCATGCATTTGATTACAACAAAAGTTTTTAAAAATAGAAAAGTTTAAAGTTCTTCAGAATTTTTCTTTTTTCATTTTTTTTATTCAAAATGAAAAGACAGAAAAAGGATAGAAATATTATAGAGTTTCAAAAAAAGATAAACAGTAGGAAATCTCTAGTTGATAAATTACATATTGTTCTTTTAGAAATAGTTGTTCAAGTTACAAAATTAAAGTACACAAAGTGGACACTCAAGCAGTGAGACTGTAAACAGATCTGTGCAACAATCCAACAAGAACTTAGAAATATGGTTATCAATCCTATGCACTTACATATACATGCAGTTCTATCTTTTATAGCACTTCATATTTCCTCTTTTTTTGATTTTTTTTTATTTAAAGACCAAAAACAGAAAAAGAATAAAATATTACAGAATTTCAAGAAAAGAAGATAAACAGTAAGAAATCACTAGTTGATGAATTACATATTGTTCTTTTAGAAATAGTTTTTCAAGTTACAACATTAAAACACACAAAGTGGACACTCAAGCATTGAACAGATCTGTTCAACAATCCAACAAGAACCTAGAAATATGGTTATCAATCCCACACACCTAAACATACATGCAGCTATAACGTTTATAGTGCTTCCTATTTCCTCTTTTTTACAATAGCAATTATACATTTTTAAAATTTTATTTAAAAATTTAAGAGAAGAAAAAAAAGCAAAACAGAAAAAAGGGTAGCAACAATACAGAATTCTAAAAGAAAGAAAGAAAAAAAGGCAAATGAGAAAAAAACCCACCAAGAAATCACTAGTTTATAAATTACATATTGTAATCTTGGATGTAGCTGTTCAAGTTACAAAGTTAAAGGGTACATTGTAGACATTCAAACAGTCAGAATACAAACAGTTCTGCTCAAACATCCAATAAAGATTCAGCAATATGGTCATCTATTTTACACACTCAAACTTACATGCAGTTATATCCATTAGAGCATTTTCTTTTCCTCTCTTTTTTACAATTGTAATTACATATTTTGGTTTTATTACACTTGTAGTTCTTATTTACATTTTACACTAGAGACACAATGTGATATTTATAAATATGATTCTTATTTATTTCACTAATGAGGATAGTCTCAAGTTGTCTCCATTTACCTATGAAGGCCTCAAGATCATCTTTTTTATAGCTGAGTAATATTCCATTGTATAAAAATGCCACATCTTCAGTAGCTGAGCATCTTGGTTGTTTCCAGGATTTAGCTATCACAAATTGTGCAGCTATGAACATGGGTGCACATATATCACTGTGATATGAACTTTTCAGTTCTGGGAAAATACCCAGGAGGGGAATAGCTGGATTCAATGGGGCTTCCAATCCTAGGCTTCTGAGAATTCTCCATATAGATTTCCATAATGGTTGCACCAGTCTACATTCCCACCAACAGTGGAGCAGTGTTCCTTTTTCCCCCAGTCTCGTCAACATTTGTTATCAGTTGATTTCTTGATGGCAGCTATTCTTTCTGGAGTAAGGTGGAATCACAATGCTGTTTTAATTTGCATTTCTCGAATGACCAGTGATGATGAACATTTCTTCATGTATTTATTTGCCATTTGTATACCTTTCTCTGAGAATGGTGTATTCATCTCAGATGCCCATTTTTGGAGAGGGTCTTTGAATTTGGGGGCTTGATGTTATTCAATTCTTTATATGTTCTGGACACAAGTCCTTTGAGGGGTTGCTGACTAAAATACTTTCCCACTCTGTGGGTTTTCTTTTCACTCTGTTGGTGATTTCCTTTGAAGTGCAGAAACTTTTCAATAATATGAGATCCCATTTGTTGATTCTTTGAAGTGTTTCCCGTGCAGTTTGTATTTTGTTCATGAATTCTCTGCTTACCCCTGTATCTCCAAGACTTCTACCTAACTTTTCTTCCAGTAGATTTAGTGTTTCTGTTTTAATATTTAGGTCTTTCATCCATTTAGACTTTAGTTTTGTGTATGGTGATAGGCTTGGATCTAGTTTCAGTCTTCAGAATGTAGAGAGCCAATTTTTAAAATACCATTTATTAAAGAGACTGTCTTTCTTCCAGTGGACATGTTTAGCACCTTATGTCAAATAGCAGGTGGCTGAGTGTCTTTGTAGTTGTGCTTGCATCTTCTAACCTGTTCCATTGATCCTCAGGTCTATTTCTTTGCCAGTACCATGCTGATTTTATCTCTGTGGCTTTATAATACTGTTTCAAGTCAGGAATTGAGATGGCTCCTGCCTTGCTTTTGTTGCCTAGAATTGCCTTTGCTATTCTAGGTTTCTTCTCTTTCCAAATAAATTTTAATAGTGTGTTTACTACATCTTTGAGGTATGTCAATGTTATTTTGATGGGGATTGCATTAAATCTTCATAACAGTTTTGGGAGTATGGCCATTTTCTCAATGTTGGTTCTTCCTAACCAAGAGCAAGGAATATCCTTCCATTTTCTAATATCCTCTTCAATCTGCTTTTTCACTGTAGTATAATTTTCAGCATATAGGTCTTTTACATTTTTAGTTAGGTTGATTCCTAAGTATTTCATTTTTAAGATGTTATAGTAAAAGGCGATATTTCCATAATTTCTCTCTCAGTGAGTTTTTGTTTGTGTACAGGAATGCTATTGATTTTTGAGCATTGACTTTGTATCCAGCTACACTGCTTAACTTGTTTATTACCTCTAGTCATCTTTTAATGGAGATTTTTGAGTCTTCTATATAAACTATCATGTCATCTGCAAATAGTGATAATTTAACTTCTTCCTTTCCTATCTTTATTCCTTTTATTTCTCTCTCTTGTCTGATTGCCTTGGCTAGTGTTTCCAGAACTATATTGAAAAGAAGTGGTGAGAGTGGACATCCTTGTCTTGTTCCTGATTTTAAAGGGAAAGCTTTCAGTTTTTGTCCATTTAGTATAATGTTGGCTGTTGGTTTGTCATAGATGGCCTTTATAAGGTTGAGGTAGACACCATGTATTCCGAGTTTCTGAAGGGTTTTTTATCATGAACATGTGTTGGACTTCGTCGAAAGCTTTTTCTGCATCTATTGAGATGACCATGTGGTTTTTGTTTTTGGCTCTGTTGATGTGGTGTATTACATTTATTGATTTGCATATGTTAAACCATCTCTGCATTCCTGGAATGAGCCCCACTTGGTCATGATGTATTATCTTCTTGATGATTTGCTGCATTCTATTTGCCAGTATTTTATTGAGAATCTTTGCATCAGTGTTCATTAGTGAGATTGGCCTATAGTTCTCTTTTTTGGTTGGATCTTTCTCTGTTTTTGGTATCAGAGTAATACTTGTCTCCAGGAATGATTTAGGGAGAATTGCTTTCTTCTCAGTTTCATTGAAAAGTTTAAGGAGTATTGGCATTAAATCTTCTCCAAAATTCTTGTAGAATTCATCTGTGAATCCATCAGGACCTGGGCTTTTCTTTGTTGTTAAGTTTTTAATTACATTTTCAATTTCAATAGCTGATATTGGGTTGTTCAAAATTGCTATATCTTCTTGGTTGAGCTTTGGTAGTTCATATGTTTCTAGAAATCTGTCCATTTCCTCTGTGTTTTCCACTCTATGTGAGTAGCGATTTTCAAAGTAGGTATTCACGATCTTTTGAATTTCCATGGAACCTGTAGTAATTTCTCCCTTTTCAGTTCTTATTGCATGAATTTGGGTTTTTCTTTCTTTCTCTTGATTAGGTTAGCTAGGGGTTTGTTAATTTTGTTTATTCTCTCAAAAAACCATCTTTTTTGATTCATTAATTCTTTGTATTGTTTTTTTAGTTTCAATTGCATTGATTTCTGCTCTAATCTTTACAATTTCCTCTCTTCTTTGAGCTTTGGGTTTAGCTTGCTCTTCTTTTTCTAGAAGCTTCAGATTGAGTATTAGGTTGCTTATTTGGGCTCGCTCTGTGTTCTTGATATGACAATTTATTGCTATATATTTCGCTCTTAAGACCACTTTCATTGTATCCCACAGATTAGAGTATGTTGTTTCTGTATTTTCATTGAATTGTAGGTATTGATTTATTTCTTCCTTAATTTCATCTGTAGCCCACTGGTTGTTCAAAGGGCTGTTATTTAATTTCCATGTATTTATGCAGGTTTTACAATTTCTTTTGCCATTAATTTCCAATTTCAGTGCCCTATGGTCAGATATTGTGGCATGGTATGATTTCAATACCTTTTCATTTACTTAAGAATGTTTTATGGGATAATATATGGTATATTTTGGAGAATGTCCCATGTGCAACCGAGAAGAATGTGTATTCTGATGTGGTTGGGTGGAACACTTTGTAAATGTCTACTAAGTCCAATTGCTCACAGGTATGATTCAGTTCTGTTATTTCTTTGCTGAATTTTTGTCTAGTTGATCTATCTCTTTGGTTTTTCATGTCCATTAGTATTTGTCTTATAAAGTTGGGTGCTCCTGTATTTGGTACATAAATATTTATAATTATTAGTTCTTCCTCTTGAATTTTTTCACTAACAATTATGTAGTGACCTTCTCTATCTCTTTTAATCATTTTAGGTTTGAAGTTCACATTGTCTGCAAATAGAATAGCTACCCCTGCTGTTTTCTGGGTTCCTGTTGCATGGAATACTGTTTTCCATCCTTTGACGTTTAATCTACGAGTTTCCTTTTGGGTCAGACATGTTTCTTGTATACAACATATTGTGGGATCCTGTTTCTTGATCCAATCTGTCAATCTATTTCTTTTTATAGGTTAATTGAGGCCATTTATATTTATGGATATCACTGATATGTACTGACTCAATCTTGCCATGTTATGACCCAGTTGTTTTTTTCTGCTTTTCCTCTTATTTAATTGCTTATCCTACTTGGTGGTTTCTTTCTATTGTTGTTCTGGGGATTGTGGTCATTTTTATCTCTGTCTAGTATGTCTTTCAGTACTCTTTCTAGGGTTGGTTTGGTGGACATGAATTTCTTCAGTTGTTCTTTGTCATGGAAGTATCTTGTTTCTCCAATAAATTTGAATGAAAGTTTTGCTGGGTACATCAGTCTGGGTTGAAGGTTGTTTTCTTTAAGGGCTTGAAATACCTCACTCCAAGCTCTTCTTGACTTGAGGGTTTGTGCTGAAAAGTCTGCCATGATTCTAATGGGCTTTCCTTGATAGGTGAGTTGTGTCTTTTCTCTGACAGCTTTTAGTATTCTGTTTTTATGTTATGTGTCTGGGTGAGGATTTCTGTTGATTGTGACTATTTGGTGTTATATATGCCTCACTTATCTGCATATCATATTCTTTCCCCATGTTTGGGAAATTTTCTGCTATTATTTCTGTAAATACTTTACATATGTCATTTGCCTGGACTCCTGTATCTTTGCTAATGCCCATTATTCTTATATTGTTGCTATTGGCATCATCATGAAGCTTCTTGATTGTCATTTCATGCTGCTTTGTTATTTTAAAAATTTCTCTCATTTTCTGATCACTAACTGTGATCCTGTCTTCAAGATCCGAAATCCTATCCTCAGCTTCCTGTAGGCAGTTTGGCACACTTTCAGTAAATTTTTTTGTTTCTTGGATGTCTCTTTAAGTTTGTTTCATGAATTCTGCTTGTTTTCTATATTGTTCATTCAAAGTTTCAATCAGTTTCCCATGCTCATGTACTTTTTTCTCTAGTTCTTCTTTAGCTGCATTCAACAACTCCTTTACTAAAGTTGTTATTTTTATCTTTACATGGGAGAGTACTTCTAATTTGATTTCCTCTTATAGCCTGATGCAGTTGTTTTTTTTATTTCACTTGCTTTCTTTTCAGAGATTCCAGGTGTGTTACTTTTGGGGTCCTCTATTTCAATGTCTCCTATATTTGCTTATGATGAATCATATTTTTGAGACTGCATTTTGCTTTTCTGTTTTGTCATTTTCACTCTGCCTGATGTTTTCTATGTGTAGGAGAGGATCACACACACTCTTTTCAGACTCACCAAAGTCTAACAGTTAGTTGGAGGGGGTTTTACTACTGACCCTGTTTATCCACTGTACACCTCTACTTTAGGGGCATACTCACCACACTGATACAGTTAGTCCAAAGTTCACCTCCTTTGAGCAAATTTCCAAAATTTTCACACCAAATGGAGCCTGCTGAGGTCTTCTGATATTCTAGGTGGGAGGGCAGGCCCAGCAGAAGCAGTCCAGGGCAGTTTTCAGTCTGAGGCGGGCTTCCGAGATGTTCCAGGAGGCAGGGTGCACCCACAGGGGAGATTCCAGGCAGCTTACGCCTGAGGCAGGCTTCTGCTATGTTCCCGGTGGCAGGGCAGCCCACCAGAATTTTTCAATAATTAAAAATTTTATTTCCTACAATGGGAATTAATTTCTGACTTTTATCAACAGGATTTTACATGTCTATGATGCATATTCAATCACTGATCGCAATAGAATATAACTAAAATCCTGTGTGGTCTTCAAGTTTATATATATATATATCACTTTATGTCAAAAAATGAAAGTTATAAATTGTTTACTTTGTAGTCTTGTACAACATATTGTTTGCTTTCACTAGATTTCTTGAAAACCCAGAACTATTTTATGTGCATTGTTAGCTACAAAATTCTGAATGGTACATAGTGTGGTGGTTTATTTAAAGCCTTATGCAGTCATGAAGATGGCTGAATTTAGCGTTTGTAATTGGTCCTCCTGGGATGGGGTGGTGTGAGTGCTGCATCCGCCAAAGGGCGAGGAGCCAGCATGTGGTATAAGGGAGGAGAGGAGGCATGCTTAGTCCCTTTTGCCCTTTTGTCTTTTCACTCTTGTTACTTGTGGCTGCCATGAATGGCTGCCCCTTAGTCACACCACCCTGCCTTGGAGCCAGCTGAATATGGACTGAAAGTCCCCCATAAAAATAAGCTAAACAAACCTTCTCATCTCTAATTTTGGAAATCAGGCATTTTTTCTTAGCAACAGGAGAAAAGTAATGAAAACACATAAATATTTTATTTTTATTGCTCAAGTACATATGGATGACATTTCTCAATGGGAGTTGGTACTGACATGTACCATAATTCCTTTTTATTTTTTTCTAATCCTATTCCTTTACCCTATCCAAACCACTTTCTGTGGCTCTTGGTCCCCTATCCCTTGGCAAAAAAAGATTTATGGCTCTATTTCCCATTATCTGTTTTTCTGTGTTTCATTTTGCTTTTTAATAATATACCCCTTTGGTTTCTCATGTGGGAGAAACCATCTGACATCTACTTTTGTGTGTCTAATTTATTTCACTTACCACTGTGGTCTCAGGGTACATTTAATTTATTTCAAATGACTTCTTTATCCTTCTTTATGGTAGAGCAACATTCCATCACGTACAGTTGCCAAATTTTCTTTATCCATTTATTATGCAGAATATAGACATATAGACTACATTTGAGATTTGGTTTTTTATGAGTTGTGGTGCTCTAAACATGGATATGCAGCTTTCACTATCGAAAAATAGTTTAAATCTTTTGAGAACATACCTATATTGTGAATAGCTGGGTCCAATGGAAAGTTTACTTTAGCTTTTCAAAAAAAATCTCCATATTGGGGCTAGGGATAGAGATCAGTGTCCTAAGGGCCTGTCTGGCAAGTGAAAAGTCCTGAGTTGATTCCTGATACAAGAAAAGCCAAAAAAGACATCTCCATGCTAATTTCCATAGTGGTTTTACTATTTTACAATCTAACCAATAATATATAATTTTTTTGTGTGTGTATTTTTTCCCCTGCACCCTTGCCAACATTTGTTGCTTGATTCCTTGATGAAAGCCTTTTTTTCTGGAGTGAGGTGGAATTCTAGTTTATTTTAATTTTCATTATTTTTAACATGAATGAGAAATATTATTTGTTACATTTTTGGGGCATTAGCAAAATTGTTGTTAGTTGACACCAGGAAGCCAAAAGATACACACATCACATTAAAGAAATATTGCTGTTCGTTATTGGTATATTGCACTGATTTTCAGACTTTAAAAAATTATTTGTGCTTCTTATAAAAATAACTAAGAGATTTCTTTTCATTAGTTAAAAAGTAGAATTCCAAAATCTTTCTGTTTTTTTCTCTATCCATCCATCCATCTAACTCAAAGTGAAATGCTAGATATTTTGATGCAAGCTAAGCTCGTTATTTGGACAAAAACTAGCAAAGTGGCTTCTGAATGTAGCAACTGGAAACAGAACAATCTTGATATGTACATCTATTCTATGTGATTCTAAGTTATTATTAATGATTATAAAGCTTTCTGTTTGCATAGCAAGAATAAAAATTATTCTGTGGATAATCTGTGGATTTTAGGGAGAAAATTAAAATAATGCATTTGAAGAGCTTAGCTCAGTGCCTAGCATTCAGCAGTTGTGCAGTAAATTTCAGAACTCATGTTTTTTCCACTTTGTGATAGTGTATACCACAGTTAAATGACTTACTACTGACTTCTCTCTTTGTAATAAATGCTGTAACCCCCTTTTTCTTAGTTTCAGTAAGGCTCTTTAAACTTATGTGTGTGTGCCCTTCTTTTTCTGTAACTCTTTTCTATTATTTGTCTCCAATTTCTTCTACATATTATCTTTCCACAATCACATTCTCAACTCTTAAAAATCTTCACCTCTGGCTTTGATTACTTTCTTCTATGTTTTGTTACTTTATGTTTCTAGTTAATAGCCCACAAATACATTCAAAAAAATATATACAATAACTTCAACAATTTCTCCCACTAAACTAATTATTATAGTGTTTTATAAATGCCCCTTTAAATTATCCCCCTCTTTATGACAGTTTAATTTAAAAAATTGCATTTTTGGCTTATTTTAACCCATCTTCCACTTCTAACCTAACATTAAAATTAATGTTGTCACTTCTCTTCCATTCCAATATTATAATCAAATAATCAAAACTACCTTATTTGGATTACAACCAAAGCTCCTGTTATGTTTCTATAACTACTGTATATTATATGTAAAATCATCTTCCTAAAATGCAGTTAAAAAGCTGTGACCTTGGGCTCTAGGTTATTTCCCTCACATGGCCCCAGGTTGTACAACTCTGACAGAATTTCCTTTGAATTTCAAAACAACATTTATAATACACCTCTCCTTTCTTTACATAGCTTATTCTTATTTGCAGCTCTTCACATATTCACAATGATTTCCACAGAAGTAATGTAATATGTGACATATCACAACCATTTAAAATTCTGGTAGACAAAGTAAATGATTAATAAATTGGAAATCTCCCTAAAATTTCAGTACTGATTTTAGACTTTAAGTTCACAGTACGGTCATTTATAGTTCAGAGGCTCAGATACATAAAAATGAAAATTCTAAGGACAGCTTTATGTTTAGTTAATATCTTATAGCATCTTCTGTATTTAGTGGGAATTCCTATTTTATTATGGAGTGCAGTAGCTTAAGTACTTGATTTTGATAACTGGAATAATTTAGTTGCACCTAAAAAATCTTAAGAGCATGATTCTGAGTATGAGTTCTAATTTATTCCTTATGTTTATCTTATATTTATCGATCTATTTCATGTAAATCAAATCTTTACCTAAGGGCTGCAAAACTCATGCACACAGTGGAAATTCAACCTTCAAACTGAAGTCAATTCTCAATTATTCAGTGGATGGTTCCTCAGTTCGGTGCAAGGATAATTCATGCCTTTGGCTGTTCTCTCTCCTCACAGAGCATGCATTTTGGCTACTTTGCTTTTTGTGATTTTTCTCCCTTAGAGTATTAGCAGTGGTGAACAACCAGGTGCATCATTCTGGCAATTTTACTTTCAAATTGTGAGTTTCCAGCTTTTGCGCAAATCAACATTTTATGTAAAGTTTCTACATTTGATGTCAACTACTCTCTCTCAGTCATATCCAAATGTATGGCCTCATGCAAATAAGCCACATGTCCCAATGCTGGAATCAGATTGCTGTTTGAAATCCCTGTGCTTGCTACAGCATGAGTATTCTTAATACATTCTTGTTTTCTGTTGTCTTCCACTTTCAATAAATATTTTATGGCTGCTCTGAGTGAGCCTTGCTCAATATTGATAGTTATTTTGCCAATACAGTTACTAATATTTGGATTTAAAAATAAAGCAGTATAGACATAAAATAAACCATTTTGATCTAGTGTTTCTAGTTAGTGTTTCTTTTTTAAGTGAGTCTGATACATATGAAAATGGTAAATAATCCCAGTAGGTATTAAACATGTTATATTAGGACTTTAATATAATTCATACTTTCTAAGACTTTTTTTTTGGTACCAAAGATTGAACTCATGACCTCACACCTGCCAGTCAGATGCTTATGTCACTGAGCTAACACCCAGTCCAAGAATCTATATTTTTAAAAAGTGTTTGAAATTTAATAGAAAGTCAACTGTGGGGGCAGAATTAAGATGTGTCATGTGCATGATTAACAAATCTCCATGGTGAATATAACCATTATGTAGCTGCAAAGAAAATGTTAATGAAAATGAAAACTAAAATAGAAGAAAGAAATCTATGTAAAATTCATTAGTGATATTTCCCAATCATTTTCATCATCTTGATTTTAACTGTTTTCTGGAATTATCTTTCCAATCTGTATCATTTTCCTAACTTTTATTTTTCTATCAAGCTTCACCAACCACATCATGTGGTATTAGTTATACCACTTTTGTAGATAAAAAGAATCTCAGAGCATGTTCCACTTACATGATAGAGAAAGTAAAAACAATTTTCGTTAAAAAAAAAAAAACACTAGACTAATCACTTGAAATTTACTTCTTGGTCATTTATAGGTTCAACATGCAACAACTATCACAAACACTCCTTCAGACAAATCTATAATCACCCATATTTTGCATACATAGCATTTCAAAATTATAGCTATTTTATGACTCATAATTTTTCAAGTGTCTCTTTGGACTTTGCATAATGGGTCTAACCCAAAATAATGACATCTTCGTAATGTTAAAAAAAAAGATAAAACTTTCCTTTCTCCCTTAAAAAAAAAAACTGAATAAATGTTTCTCTCACTTTTTGTAAAGTTGATCTTTTTTTAAAAACTATTTACTCCCAACCCATTTCCAATATAAAATCATAGTAAATTTTCCTTGTAAATGTTTTTATTTTTTACTTTCTCAGTTATGCAAGGTCTTTGAATAATCTATGTACCAATAATGAGAGCTACTATTAACAAATGTGTGAGATGTTGCATTTGTGTCTGTTCCTTTTACTAAAGGGCATGGTATTAAAAGTAGCTGAAGAACCAAAATAATCCCACACAAATAAAACAGTTACATTTTAGATATGATTGACCAATTCTGCTGTTTCTGGAAGGATTCTGCTTTATTTTTAACAATGTTCTTAAACAAAGAGTATTATATTTGAAACACCTTAATTAATTTCATCATTAGCTCTTAAATTGACTCCCAATTAATTTTAAACTCAGATTGTTGAAAGGCAGTAGCAAATTATGATAAATGGTAAAAAAATTTGAAGTGGAAATTTATCCATGTAGAAGTTAAAGTCAAGTAGGATAAGAAAATAGTGAATGATTTAAGCTTGGTTGGATTATCATGCAAAATGCAGTGAGGACACTAAGACCCAAGACTAACTGAAGAGTTCAAAATGTTTTTTTAAAAATATTTCTGAAGAACAATTAAATCCCAATGATGATCTAAAACCTGATAATGCAAGTTAAATTCTTCCCCGATTCCTAATATTTTTGTATTATTATGAACACCATGACACTGTACGTATAGATAATGAGAGAGGTTGTATTTAATGTAGGTACGGCTGTTGTTGACTATGTTTTAATATGAATCAAGCAAGTATCCATTAAGAAATTTTGTCAAGGAAACCAAACAGCCAGCTCACTGCCCTGGTAAGTGGCTGTGGCCCACTAAGAAGCAGCCATCCCAGGGCGAGAACCATCAGAGTCTCCTGAGATCCACATCATGTTGGAACTTGGGGCACTGGGAAACCAAACAGCCAGCTCATTACCCTGGTAAGTGGCTGTGGCCCGCCAAGCTGTGGCCACCCCAGGGCAAGAAGCATCAGCATATCCTGAGATCAACATCATGTTGGAATTTAGGGCATTCAGAAACCAAGCAGCCAGCTCGCCACCCTTGTAAGTGGCTGTGAGCCTACCAGCCTGTGGGCTGAGATTCAAATTCCACCCCCCATTAGCAAATGGGAGCCAGAGATCTGAGCATCTCTTGCAATGCTAACTTTATGTAATATAGAAAATAAGGGGGATTTCCTTCTACCATCTCTTTGAAGGCAAATATTTTTTATCACTGTTTTGCTTTGTTCTAATTAATGGTATTGCTCTATTAAATATTCTATTTTGATAAGTTCTATAATGTTCTGTATTTCCTTTGATTTTACTATACCTGACTGAAAGAACAACTATTGTGAAGAAAATGAGATATACTATGGTACCTATTACTGTTATCCCAGTAACCTGTTGTGAAGTTCTGTACCAATTTCACTACAGTATCAACTGGCTTTGTTCCATCTTGTTCTGTGGTGTTTACTATGTTAAATAAATAAATAGCAAATAACAACAACAAAACAGATCAATAAGGTACCAAGCAAGCTGAAGCATGATATAACTAAACAGATAATGGACTTAAAAAGCAATAGGAGGAAAAGAAAGCACTCTAAAGGATATAACTAAATGTATGTTTAAGTGTGTAGGATTGATAACCATGTTGCTAAGTTTTTGTTGGATCACTGAACGAAACTGTTTGAAGCCTCACTGTTTGAATGTCCACTTTGTATGCTTTAATTTTGTAACTTGAACAGTTATACCTAAGAAGACAATATGTAATTTATCAACTAGTGATTTCTTACTGTTTATTTTTTTGAAATTCTGTATTGTTTCTCCCCTTTTTTCTGTTTTGCTTTTTTTTTCTCTTTAAGTAAAATTTTAAAAAAGTAATTTTGTCAAATATAATTTTAATATTAAGATAAAACAATGACAATTCAATATTACCCAATATTACCTTTGATCCTGTTTAATACAATTAGTTACAATATGTTATCCTTGTCATAATTACCTGAATACAAAGAATGAATTTATGGACAATTAGAAAAGAATAAAATTTCTTTTTTTATTTTTCTAATTAATTTGGGGGTAGAAATTTTGAAAAAAATTTTTGTGAAAGAAACCATAGTTATCTCTTAAATGAACATTGCAAAACCTATTGTCTTTGTCTTTATTTCCTTGTCACTAAGACAAAATACTCAACACCTACTAGGTAAAGGAGGACAGGATTATTTTATTTCACAGTGTGTAGAAGTTTCAGTCTATGGTCAGCTAGCTCCATAGCATGGTAGCATGGCACAAGGCCATCACACAGGAGAAAATGTCTGTGTCAGATCAGGCAGACAAAAAGCAGCTATCCTACCTTCCTTCTTTCCCTTTGTATTCTATTCAAACTACAAACCTATTGATTGATGCTACACATACTGAGGATGAGCCTTTCCTAATCACCCAGAATTAGATACAAAACCAATCTAGTTATCACACACCCTTAATCTCAGTATCATACACCCATGATCTAGCCACCTCCCAAAAATCCCATCTGAAGGTATGAGATTTTTCAGGGACATCTAAAAACAAGCCATAAGAATCTTTTTATATTACTATGAATTCTCTTGGTAGTTTTTTGTTTGATTATTGTTTTTAAATCAAGAACATGAAATTTCCTAGCTGTGTGTATTGTGAGTGTGTTATCTTCACACTGATCTATAGTCCAACTTTTTATTATGTTTTATTTTCAGACAAGTTCTCAATAATTTGTCTAGCCTGGGCTCAAACTTGGCCATAAAGTACTAGTATTATAAGCATTTGTTAACATGCTCAGCTTTCTTAGCAAATGTTTAAAAATATTTTTACTTTATTTTCTGTCTAACACCTCTCCAAAAATTATTTTATAAATTTACTAAATACAAATTTGCTAATGCAAAATGCTATGTAATCAACAAAACATTGTTTTGTTGAATATGTACAGAGGGAGAAAGATTTTCTTTTTATTTTGTTTGAGTTAAAATGAATTTTAATGGCTAACCACTATTTCACCAATTTATTACTATTTTGAAGTATCTTAAATGTTTCCTAAGTTTAAAAACTCTGTTCAACTTTATTCAGTGCAATACTTTTTAAATTGATTTTAGAACAGAATATTTGATCAAGAACTACTAAAGTTATGATTTTTAGACACTGAGAAGCAGGAAATAATTTAACAAATTACATTAGGCACCATAGTTCACTCCCATAATCTCAGCAGTTGTAAAGCTGATGCAGGAGGATCACCCTGAGTTCAAGGCTGTCCTGGCCTATATTGAATTAAAACACAGCCTTAACTACAAAACTAAAACAATGTTCAAAAACAACAATCGTTCAACATGAAAAATTAGCAGATAGTTTATGATGCAAAACTGATATGAGAATTCTGACAAAGTTCAGAATGCATTTTATAAGTCAAAAAATCAAAATCTCAAATAGATTAGATTGCAACATTCCTTAAAAAGAAAGAATGCAAATAAAACATTAAAGTGCCAGTGAAGGAAGTCTATGTTGATACTGAGCACAAATTAATGGGAAAGAAGGCCTGTGCAACTCAATTTATCAAATATACTTTGTACCTATTTACCAATAATTGGCTGTTACTAATACTTGTGAATGAATCACTGAAAGCCTTTTAAAGAAATATTTTTAATTTTTTTTAACTTAGTGGCATAAAATAGTGCTAAAAACAATATATGAGTATACTTAAGGGTGTAGGATTGATAACCATGTTACTAAGTTTTTGTTGGATCAGTGAACAGAACTGTTTGCAGCCTCACTGTTTGAATGTCCACTTTGTATGCTTTAATTTTGTAACTTGAACAACTATATCCAAGAAGACAATATGTAATATATCAAATAGTGATTTCTTACTGTTTATTTTTTTTTTGAAATTCTATATTGTTTCTACCCTTTTTTCTGTTTTGCTTCCCCCTTCTTTAAATAAAATTAAAAAACAAAAGCAAAACAAAAAAAACAATACATGAATTAATAACTAAACATTTTTTATAATGTTAAGAAACACAAGAAACAAAAAAATTTCTTTAGGGATTTGTGTGTTGGAAGTCATATGAACATAGAACAAACTGGTTAATTATAACATAATAATTTACTAAAGGAAGGTGAACACTATTTTAGAGAAATTTAACAGACTCTGTTGGATAAGATAATACAAAAATTGAAGATTTGAGTTATTATTCAAAAGAAATAAATGAGAGGGATTTAAATTTTAATAATATAGATCATTACAGAAAAAATGCATGCAATGTTTTGTCAGTGGTTTTCATTACATAGCACGCCAGGAGTGTGCAGTGAAAATTCAAAAACAAGACATCTTCTCCGGAAAAATTTGGTTCTGAAATCCTAGGGCTAGTCTGCAGAGCTGAAGTTTTAATTACTGCTCAAAATATTTTATTTTAAGCCAAACATAGATTAAACACATAAAATAATTGAGAACCTAATTTTTAGAAAGACAGCTTATAAAGTCTACCTTCAAAAGTAAACAATTAAATGGGAAATTTCTCTCCTATAAGCTGTAAAAAAAGAAGCTCACAGTTATCTTTTCAAACACAATTCATGGAATGTGAACACAAATTTTCCAGGTGAGTTGGAATCTATTGGAATTGTTATGCTTATCTATATATTTGTTTACTGATTATCTCTGTTTTTTTTAAAAAATGTATACATTGTAAATATAATTATTGGTATAGCCTAAAGAGTAGGCTGTACATGAAGAATTAGTGTAAGGGAAATAAAAACAAAAGAGACCAATAAAATGCTAGAAAAACAAATTTAAAAATTGGTTATTTGGATAAATGATGGAATAATAAAAGTACTACAACAGAAAACAGAAACACCAAACTGATATCCAGGATTTGGAGGCACATTTACTTATGTTAAAGGACAGTGATCAGCATCATTGCCAGAATATCAGGCTCTGATCTCTGGTCATCAAAGGCTTATATGGGGTAAAGAGGAGACAGACTGGCTTGTCAGTTGGGGATTATTTATATAATGAATATCATAGTTATCAGCTATGCATCACAGTGACCAGTCATTTCAAACAGACAGAAGCAACTGGAACTGGAACTGGAATTATTATCTGGACAGTTAAGAAACTGAAGTATACCGGCTGGGGACACCATTTTCTATTACAGTATCTTCTATACAACAAGACTAACTGAACATGAGTGAGTCTAATATATATAATCATTCATTAGATATCAGAGTTGATCCAAAAGAAATGAAGTGTTTTAATAATGAATAACATGAAGGAATTCACAGAAGAAAAGATACAGTTGAAATGACAGAATTACTGTTATTAAAATTGAATCTGTACTATCAATGCCAAAAACATATTTTCAAATGCTTCTAAGCACTATAAAAAAAGATTAACAGAGGAAAATAAAAGATAATAAAAAGAAAATATATTACATTAAGAGTTAAAATGGATTATTTATAAAAATAACTGAAACAAATTTGACTAAAAACCAATTGCAATCCAAATGCTGATGCATATTTTCACTAAAAAATATTTTGTGTCAAAAAGTGTAATATATCTCAATCCAGTGTATTTTTGCATGATTATTATTTACATAAGTATAAAAGCTCAGAGAATTAATGTAACTTAGAAACCAATAACACAATTTCATACACGAAATATTGCAAATTTATCATAGAAATAGAATTTCTTTAAATTTTCATTATATAATAGAATGTATCTTATAAAAATTAGAAACACTATATTAAGTAAAAGTTATATCCTTCTAGCATTATTTCATGTTTATAAGTGCCACAGAGCTATTGACAGACCATAGTGAACTCATGAATATATTACATATAGGGTTTAGGAAAGGACCCTGATTGGAGTCTTTTATGAGATCCTTTTTGTGGGCTAACAATGGTACCAGTTAAACAACTCATCTGTTGCCAGTGAATTTTAAAACAAAAACTAATGAATACGGATGTTAAAATAGGAAAATTTATTTTAAAACACCTTCCAGATATAAGTGCTTGACACCATTCTATCTTTTAGAAAATGAAAAGAAGAAATATGAAGGAGTTAATCCTATCAAATCTTGTATTATATAAATAAAAATAGCATTGTGTGGAAATAAAATTAAAATATAATATATTAATAGCTTTGGTGTGGAAATGAAATTTAAACATGGTAGAAAGTGGATTTAATGTTAGATATTTAAAGTTAAACATGCTATACTGGTTGATAAGATTTGTATAAACTATACTAAGGTACTGTAAATGGATTCAAAACAAATGTAGTGATATAGTAAATAGTCTAAAAACTTAGCATAAGATATCAAAATACAAGAGCTTATGATGCCTCCATATGTAAGAGAATCAGTTGATGGAGAAAGAATTTAATCCACAGCACTCATAAACCTTATCTTTTTGAAGAAAGAAAGCAATAAATGGACTCTGGTCAGTTTGATAACTGTGAGGAGACTGTGGGAGATCAGAGTTGAAAAACTTGAGCTCCTTTTTTGTATATAGGAATAAATAGAAGGCTCAGGCCTTCTTGAGCATCTCAGAAGTAGAACAGAACAAAAGCAAGATGTATGTGTCTTTCAGAAAATGAATAGAGCCTCATGGAATAGAGCTCCATATATTTAAACATGGCTTAGGTGTCAGATAAGTACCTGACCAGTTCATTCATGGACAAATTCAAGATGGTCTTTGAAGGAAGAAAGAAAGAAAGAAAGAAAGAAAGAAAGAAAGAAAGAAAGAAAGAAAGAGAAAGAGAAGGAAGGAAAGGGGAGAGAGAGAAAGAAAGAAAGAAAGAAAGAAAGAAAGAAAGAAAGAAAGAAAGAAAGAAGAAAGAAGAAAGAGAAAGAAAGAAAGAAAGAAAGAAAGAAAGAAAGAAAGAAAGAAAGAAAGAAAGAAAAAAGAAAACAAAGAAAGATACACTACTAGAGTTTACTTTCTGAAACAAATTCAAATTCAGTTGATTAATTTTTATTAAAAAGCAGATAATCAACATTCTAATAAAAATTATGGAAAGACAACATGCTAAGATAATGTTCAAAACACCCAAATGAGAGCCTAAATTACTCAAAATATAAAGAAGTAAAGGTGTTTCTGTAATTCTTAAGAGAGAAAAAAATCTGATGTAGAATCTGAAACAATAGAGGTGGTGGACATATTTTACATATATTTTAAAACAAGTATTTAAATATGCATTAATCAGTACAATGTTATAAATTCTCACTTTGCAAATGGAAATTATAAAAAGAAAACGGAAATAATAAAAATAAACACATGAAATTTTAAGAATAATTACTGCATAGACTCAATGCAGAGGAAAGAAGAAAGTACTGGGCAGGGGATTTAGCTCAGCGGCATAAACACGTACCTTGCAAGCACATGGTCGTGAGTTCGATCCCTGGTACCTATAACAAAAAAAAAAAAAAAAAGAAGAAGAAAGTACTACTGAATGTGAGAATAATAGATCAATAAGACATCCTCTGTCTGAAGAAGAGTAGTGTAGATTAAATACACTCCCTGAAGCATTCATATGTTAAAATTCTAACTGCTAAGGGACTAGTACTAAGCAGCAGTAGGGGTGACTTTGGAAGATGATTAGATCATAGGGCTGAAGCTGTCATGAATCAGAAAGCTGATTTTATAAAAAAGAGGCCAAGGTTTCCTGGATCCTTTGATCTTATCAGGACAAAGCAAAAATTGTCCATCTATGAACCACAATCTAATCCTGTGTTACACATCAAATCTTTCAGTGACTTAAACTCAGTTTTCACTGCCTTCAGAGTTATGAGAAATTAAGTTTATTTTACACAAACCACTTGGTTAGGGTTATTATAACACCTTGAATAGACTAAGAAAAAGAGGATGAGAAAAGTTTGAAAACAAAATCAGCAGAAAATGAATAGCTCCTTAGAGAAGTTTGCAATGATTTTTCTCAATTTTTAGGTTTTATTAGCATATTTATTGTACACAGTGATTGCATTCTTTGTTTTTATGATTGCATTCTTCATGGAAGGTGTACACAACACGTCTTTATTTTTACCCTCTTCCCTTTCTCTCCTCTCCCTACATCTTTTGATCCCTTTTCCATCGGCAAAAGATCTATTTCCCTATTTCCTATTGTTTATCTTTTATTTTGCTATTTATTAATGTATTTAGATTTTTCCTATATGTGAAACCATATGATATTTAAACTCCTGTATCTGATTTATTTCACTTATGCCCATCAGCTTATTAGTGGATAAAGAAAATGTAGTATTTATGCACAATGATGTGTTATTATTATGCCATAAAGATATATTTCAGTTATTCTTAGCAAAATGGATGGACCTTGAGGCCGTAAACAACAGTATTAAAAGAAGTAACATAGAGAAGAAAAAGTTAAGGGCAATTGGTTCTATCATCTTGTGCCTTATTGGATTTTAATTTGTATAATACTATAAACAAATTTTTTATGGAAAATGAGATATTATAGTAGCCATTGTTCATCTTCTGTTATTTGGTTCAGAATGCCTTGGAATAGTTTCATTCTCTTGAATGCTTATTGTATGTGAAGCTATGCTCAACTATTTCAAAGAAAGAGATATTATGGTAGCTACTGTTGCTATCCAATTGTCTTGTTGTGAAGTGCTGTGTTGCTTGCATTGCTCTGTTCTGGTCTTCTGTATTCTGTCCTCTTTTGTTTTATTCTCTGTAAAATAAAAAAAAAATTCAGGGCAAAAAAATTAAAACAGCAAAAGCCAAAAATTTTTTGATGGGTAATTTCATGTGTAAATGTAAGCAGATCATAGGTATGATTTCTAGTATGTATGTGAGCATGTTTCCTGGGGGAAATAGCATTTGAATTTGTGAACTCAATCACATAGATTTCCCTTTCAAGTCATGACTGGGCATTATCCAAGACTCTGAGGTTCTGAATAAAATCCAAGGTGGATGAAGGAAGAATTTTACTTTTTTCTTGCCTCATTACTGAAGGTGAGACATTTTGTCTCGACTTCTCCTATCTTGAAACAAATTTGTATTGACATCCAAGGTCTTAGTCCTTAAGCCTGAGTTTGTGTTTACCGCTTAATTTCCTTGTTCTCCAGTTTACAGATAGTGAACTGTGTGACTCCTTGCCTTCAGCAATTGCATGAGATAATTCTTTCATAAATTTCCTCTAACATTTATATATATATTCTATTAGACCACTTTCTTAGGAGAGCACTAATAACTTTTTGAAGAAATTAATTAAATCCCAAACAAAGAAACTCAGTAAAAGAACTAAAATCCAAGCAATACATGCCCTTTCACATAAAACATAAGTTTTAAAAAAAAACCCACAACTTTTGAAAGCCAAAATTTATGAAAATAAAACTTCACAATTACAGAAAATGCCCCATAGAGCCAGATCCACCTGTTTGTCAGCCACCATCATCAGAAGGCTTGCTTCTTGTAGGCACCCAGCACGAGTCAGGAAATGCAGCCAGATAAACCCCATGCAACTGCAGGCCACCACAGGAGAATTTTGCTTCCTTCGGGTAGCCAGCACCCTCTGAAGAATCAGACAAGCCCACCACTGTGTTTCTGCCACCAGAAACCAGCTACCAGGAGAGTCCAAGGTAGACATGCAGGCAGAGAGAAGAAGCAGCACCACCACACACAGCTGGACATTGGGGAAGCCCCAGCTGCACAAGTCTAGGGAAGCCTGTCCCATGACCTGCTACCTCTCTGGGAACCTAGAGTCAGAGAAACACTGGTGTCTGTCCCAATCCCTCATTATTGTGGAGAGGCAGCCAATGTGGGAAGTGCCTGGGACCTCACAACCAGCTTATTGTGAGGAACCCAGGAGAATGGCAAAACAAAGGAACAAAAAGGCAACCTCAGACCTCCAGCCCACACAGGACAAGTCTGAGAGATATAGTTATGGTGGAAAATGAAAATCACATATCTGAAATCTCCAACAGGATAGCAACTGAAGTAAAGAAACCACTTCATGAGACTGTCTGTAAAAGTAATCAAATCAGAAATAATGTCTCAAGTAAAAGGAAGAATCACAAGCATAGAGAAAGAATTGCTGAGCATATGTAAAGAAGACATAAATAAATAAGAGGAGTATAGGAAAATAGACAGAAGACAGACTTTCAGACCTTGAAGATAGGATTGCAGCTAGTGATCATGAAAGGAAAGCTCCCTTAACAATAACAAGGAACCAGGAAATAACAGTTCGATGGCTGCAAGACAACACAAAGAAACATAATTTGCAAGGGCTAGGTGTCAGCAAAGAAGCAAGGGTCAACATAAATGAAACTTACTAAAGACACAAACTCAATAAAAAGAAAACAGACAAAATTTCCAGAGCTAAAAACAAGTTTATAGAACTCATAAACTGCAGAAATGAGCAAGAAAAAGACAAAGCTTGAGAAATCAAAGATAAAATGTAAAATCACAATGAATTGCTCAGGGAATTCTTAAAAACTAAAATAGGATGAGGAAAATTCATCCAACAGTGTGTGGGTCATCCTAAGAAGACTAACCTAATCCTAACTGAATTTAGAGGAAAATTAGAATACAATACACATGAAATACAAATCTGTTCACAGAAATCATATTAAAGAAGAGTTCCAAGAATAAAGAAAAATTTCAATATGCCTATAACTCAGGTTTATAGAACATCAATTAACTGTAATAAAAAAAAAGACTCCATCACATAACACAGTAACAATCTCAGATTTCCAAGAAAAGGTGGAGCCTCCAAAGATGTGTCAAAAAAAAAAGAGAAAAATTTACTTTTAAAGGTAAACCCATCAGGACTACAATAGACATTTTCAGTACTAACTTTAAAGTCCAGGAGAATTTAGATAGACATGGTTCAAGCCTTAAAAGCAAATCAATTACAACACACACAGATGAATGTATCCTGTAAAACTATTTTTCAAATTAGTTAGAGAATAAAGGCATCCCACAAAAAGAATAAAGATACATGACCCACAAACTAAAAAACTATTTTTAAAATATCCTACACAGACAAAAAAGCCAACAAAGTGTAAAAACAGGGTGAACTGAATACATCAAGTAAGGCAAAGAGTTAAACAAAAAAAGGAAAAAAAAAGAAACTAGGAACAAAAAAAGGACATTAAAACCTGAGTAAATAAATACCTTTCTGTAAAAACCCTTAAAGTCAATGGTCTCAAATCATCAATTAGAAAACCAGATTGACAGACTGAATCAAAAACAGTCAGCACTGAACAAGCACATCTAATCCAAAAAGACACCCACAGAAGACAAATAAAAAACTGAAAAACAATATATCATATACCAGTGCCTCAAAACCAACCAGGGATAGCAATTGTAGTCTCATAAAAAATAAATTTCAATCTTAAACTGATAAGAATATGTAAACAATGTCACTACGTGGTAGGGGAACAACTCAACACTCAAAGGTAACAATTATAAATATATATCTCAAAACATATACTTATAATTTCATAAAAAAACAATATTGCACACAAAAGCCTAAATAAACTACAACACAATCACAGTGGGTGACTTCAGCATCACATTTTCATAAAGAAACAGATCAACTAAACAAAATAGTAGACATAAACATGTGCATAATGACTAAATACACCATAGGGAATTTGTGTCTATACATATCTTAATTTTTCCCCATTCTCCACCCCTTCCTTCAATCCTTTTCTTCTCTCCATTTGCAAAGCTTTGTTTCTATCATTTTCCTTTCATTCTATTAAACTTTTTTATCCTTATCCCCCTCTTTTCCTCCTATCCCCATTCTCTTGTTCTCCTTCCCTTTTGAAAACTTTCTTCATATTTCTCAGTATGTGTCACTCACTTTGGTCCATATTAAACCTTTGGGTTTCTCACAAAAGAGAAATAATGAAATATTTAAATATGTGTTAGATTTATTTCACCTAAAATTAGGTTCTCAAGATGCCTCTCTTTACCTAAAAGTGTCTGAAGGTTATTCTTCTTTGTGGCAGAGTAGAATTCCACTATATTTAAACACCACATTTTCTTTATACATTCATTCATTGGTGGGAAATGAGCTGTTTCCAAGATTTATCTATTACAAATTATGCTATTATAAACATGGGTGCACATATATCCCTGTGGTATGATGCTTTTATGTTTTTCAGGAAGATACATAGAAGGGGACAGCTAAGTCCAGTGGAACCTCTAGTTTTAGTTTTTTGAGGAATCTTCATACTGATTTCCATAGTGGTTGCATTAGTGTACACTCCTACCTGTAATGGAGAAAGCTTTGCCTATAACCTTACCATCATTTGTTATTAGTTGGTTCTTTAGTGATAGCCATATTTCTAGAGTAACTTGAGATGTTAGTGTTGCTTTAATATGCATTTCTCAAATGGCCAGTGATGTACATTTTTTCATATATTTATATGCTGTTTCTCCATCTAAAAAATGTCTATTCATCTTATTTGGGGAATCTGATTTTTTTGTTTGTTTTTTATATGTTCTGTACATTCATCCTTTCTCAAGGAAGAGCTGGTAAATTTTTTTCCCATTCTGTGAGTTATCTTCACTTTATTAGCTGTTCCTTTGGCTGTGCAACAGCTTTCTAATTTGATACAATGCCAGTTGTTTTATTGTAATATTTCCGGTGGGATCAGTGATTTGGTTATAAAGTCTTTCGCTGCACTCAAGATTTTTATCTATTTTATCTTCCCACAAATTGTTTCCATTTTAATATTTAAAGCTCTGTTCCAGTTCAATTTTAATTTACAAGATATGAGACTAGGTTTAATCCTTGTCATGTGGAAAGCCAGTCTTCCCAGCACATTTATGAAGAACTCCTCTGTCAAAGGTAAAGTAGCTGAGTGTGTTGGAATTGTTTCTCTATCTTCAGTTCTGTTGCACTGATCCTTAGGTGTGTTTTCTTGCCAGTACAACACTGAACAACATACTCTTGAGGACTCAATTGCCACAGAAGAAACCAAAGAGGTAATTAAACAATTCATGGAATCAAACGAAAATGCTACTACAATGCAAGAGAAAGTAGGGAACCCAAATAAAGCAGTCCTACAAGAGAAGCGTACTGTAATGTGAAATCTCACAATAGAAAAATAGAACTAGCTTAAACAAACAAATTAATAATGAACTTCAAGATACTTCAAAAATAACAGTAGCCCAAATTCAAACCTAACTTAATGAGGCGAATTTAAAGGTCAGAGTGGAAGGTAACAAAATTGAGACTTGAAAAACAATAGCAAAAATCAATGATTCAAAAATGTTCTTTGAAGATTAAACAAAGAATATAAAAACAGTCCAACTTAACAAAAGTGGGAAAGAAGACTCACATCAACGAAAATGAGAAGTGAAAAGGGTAAAATCACAACAGACATTGCTGAAACTCAAAAGATCAGTAATAAATATTATGAGAAACTGGTACTATGACAAATTGAAGAAACTAAAAAATGCACAAATTCCTAGATGCAAATAAATCAGAAAAATTAAACCAAAAAGACAAAAACAGTTAAGCAATCAAATAGCAAGTGACGAAATTGAGGCAGTAATAAAAATCTTACCAATTTGGCAAAGCACAAGACGTGATAAATTTACTTCTGAATTGTACAAGATCTTCAGGGAGGTTTAATCACCAATTCTTCACAAAGATTTTAATGAAACTGAAAGGGAAAGACTACTTCCAAATTCATTCCTGGAAGCCAGCCTCACTGTGATTTCCAAACCAGACAAGAATATAACCAAAACATAAAACTTCAGACCAATCTCATTAATGAACATAGATGCAAAAATCCTCAATAAGATTTTGGCACAAAAAAATGCAACAGATCATCAGAAGGTCATACACAATTACATATGGGCTTTATTTCAAGGATGCAGGAACTTTTCGACATATACAAATCAATAAGTGTAATATATCACACAAACACAAGCAGTGACGAAAAATCACATGATCATCTCAACAGACACAGAAAAAGCTTGAGTAAAAATAGTTAACAAAATAAGTATAGAAGGACCTTACCTCAATCTAATAAAAGTTAATTATGAGAAGCCAACAACAGACATCATCTTATATGGGAAGAAACAAAATTTTTCCTCTAAAATCTGAGAAAAGGCAAGCATGTCTATTATCCCTCCTGGTCAATATAGTACTTGAAACATTAGCCAGAGCTGTCAGTCTAGAGAAATAAATAAAGGAGATACCTACACAAAAGGAAGAAATCAAATTATCATTACTTGCAGATGACATCGTCTTATACATAGAAGCCTGAAAAATTCCACCAAAAGTCTCTTTCAATATATAACCAATTTTGAATAAAATAGTACACAAAAGTCAACACAGAAAAATCAGTATCATTCCTATATATTAATAATGAATTCACTGAGAAAGAAATCAGGAAAATAGTGTTATCCAAAATAGCATCAAGAAAAGTTAAATTCTTTAGATTTAACCTAAACAGTACATGAAAGATCTCTACAATTAAAATTCCATATACTGAAAAAGGAGATCAACAAGAACATCCAAATTTGGAAAGATATACCCTCTTTCTGCACGAGCAAGCAGAAGCAGTATGTTCAAAACGGTCATGCATTAGAAACTCATTTACAGATATCATACAATCACAATCTAAATACCTAAAGCAGTTCTTACAGAACCAGATAAAACAATCCTAAAATTTGCATGGAATGAGAAGTGACCCAAAGAGCTGAAGAAATACTAAGCAAGAGTAAAGCAGGAAGCTTCACAATCTCAGACTTCAAGTTACATGACAAAGACAGAGTGATAAAAACACTATGTTTTTGGTAAAAACAACAACAACAAAAATGATATTTGAATCAATATAACAGAATTGAGGAATAACTCTAAGCATGTTGAGATCTCTGATCTTTGACAACAGTAACAAAAACATACACTGGAGAAAAGATAGGCTCTTTAACAAATAGCATTGACAAAACTTGATATACACATGCAGAATATTGAACTTAAACTCACATTTTTATCATGTTCTGAACTAAAATCAAAAGGAACCAAAGATCTAAATGCCAAAACAGAAACAGAAACACTTAATCTTCTGAAAGAAAATAGTTAAAACTTTGAAAACACAGGCATGAGAATTACACAAAAATAGTAGCAAGAATCAAGAAATGGAACCATATCTAATTAAAAGGCTTCTCCAAACAAAGAAACAATTAGCACTGTAAAGTGACAACTAATAGAATGGTAGAATTTTTTGTCAGTTCACCTTAGATTGATATGTGAAATATATAAAGATTTCAAAAAATTAAGTCTCCTAAAACAAAAGAACCAAAGAAAAATAGGACACACAAATGAATAGACCCTTCTCAGAAGAGGTATAAATTGCCAATAAATATGTGAAAAATATTCAATGTCTCTGGCCATTAAAGAAAGGCAGATTAAAACATCAAGAAACCAAATAATAATGAATACTGGCAAGGGAAAACGACCCTCCTACATTGTTGAGAATGTAAACTAGTACAACTATTTTAAAAATCAGTGTGAAGAATCCTCAAAAAAAAAAAAAAACAAAAATAGAAATGCCATTTGACTCAGTTATTCTCCTTCTAGGTATGTTCCTGGAGAAGATAAAAGACATCATGTTACATGAATGAATGGATCATAATATTTAAAGGAACACAATTCATAGTAGCCAAATCATAGAAGCACCCATATATCCATCAACAGAAGAATTAATTTTTAAAAAGTGATATTCATACACAGTGGAGTACCTTGATGCTATAAAGAAAGATGAATTTGAATCATTTGTAGAAAAATAGATGCATCTAGAAAATATAAAGCTAAGAAAAATAAATCCAAAACACCAGTTTAAATACCATACAGTTGCTCCCATATTAGAAAACAAAGAATGAATAAGATACAAGCAAAATGACTGAAAGAGGTGGTATTCATAAGCAATATTACACTTATACAAAGCAGATAAATTACATTAATTTTTAAGAAAATTGAAGCAACTTCAGGCCAGAAGTTTAAGAAATAAATAAGGCACAAGAGTCTAAATATTATATGAACTCTCTTATATGAGAAAACAAAATCATAAATAAATTAAAGAGAAAAGTAAAAACAATAGGAGAAAGAGACTTAGAAATTCTGCAGAAAGGAAGGGAACCAAGAGATGAGGAGAGAGGTGAGGAATGGGATGGACAAAGTAGAGGATAAAAAAATTAAGATGTGTTATGTATATGTACCAATTACCTACACATGTGTAATTGTTGTGTACTATGTACATACACCAATAGATTAAAAGGAAAATGTGTAACATCCAAAAATATAAACAAAATCATTTAATGGAGACTTAACAATTAAAACTATACATGTGTCTAATAATAGAGTCTTGTGTGATGTAAAAAAATCAACAATATATAGAGAGAAACTGAAAATTCCAGTTATTTGAATCTATAGAAAATATTTTTATGGTTCTATATAGTTTAAGGCTCTCCAAGAAAACAATATCAATTTGGAAAATAACTAAAAAAAAGAAAAAAAAACTTTTTTTTTTGAAAAAACAGTTCTTAAAGGATAACTTAAAACTAATTTGTTGATGAGAGCTCCAGAAAGATTTACCTCTCTGGAGGTAAGTGATTGTATTCTTGGTGGAGATAAGGCCTGGAGCCATAGAACATGTCTCTATTTGAGGATCTAGAGTTTGCACTGCTGCCAATACTAGTTTTCTAAATTCATTACTTTAAATTTGTCTTTAAATAGATGTATTTACTAGCAAAAAATATCTTAACTTCTCTGCTTTACATAGCTATGGTAAATTGAAAGATTTCCCTCTGATTGTAATAGCTTAGCCTCCTTTGAGGAGTGCTGTAACATACCAACTCTTAAAGTGAGTTACAAAGGAGAGTAGCCATCATGGAAGCGTGTGATGCTAAAATGTGAACAAAATTGTTACTGTGGCAAAATGCAGAACAAATATTCAACAAACAATACAAAATATAATCCAGTTTTGTGTTCATTTAATAATTTTTAAATGTTTATGTTTGTGTGTACATTTGGCCATTTGCTCTTAAATCAATTATAACACTTTTGTTGGTACAAGGGATCAAACTCACAACCTTAAGCTTGTCAGGAAGGTACTTGTGCCACTGAGCTATATCACCACCTCAATAGAGTATTTCTTAGTAAGATATTGTTGTACAAAAGAATCCATGTTTTATGCATACCAAAGTGAAGCATGAATATCTGAGGTATATAAAGATTACTATAAGAATGAGAGATATTTGTAGAAAGTTCATGCTTAAGAGATTTCTAACCAAATCATTGACCAGCATGATTCCAAATATATTGAAGTCAAAATCCATTTTTCTTTAATGTCTTGTAGACTATATGTATGTTATATGGTAATTATAAATTGCTGTCAGAGGGTTAGATTCATAGGACACTTGGTCAGGTCATGAATTTCACAAAAATGAAATTTTGAAACAGTTATTTCAACCATGGTATTACATAGGAGACACAATTAAATCCATTCAGGTACCAATTATAAAATTCACACACACAAATACACACACACACACACACTCATAGCCAACACATGTTTAAAGTAGTATGCACAACTAAACTTTAAAGTCTAATTCAGTGAATTAGAAAATATATACAAATAGGTATATATGTCTTACCATATAAATAATTTTATAATTAGCATAAATGGAACTATCACCCAAGAAAAGCTCCTGAGGATAGATGAGAATTTAAATTATGTATAAGGACTCTGAATCAATAAGACAAAATTCAAGATTATCATCAGGCAGTGTTTAGGCCTAAGTAATGATACATATACTTTATATTTTTATTTAATATTAAACAGTATTATTTTGGTATTGCATGTGTTTCTCTTTAAAGACTTTTGGCTGTGATGGGAAAGTAATCATAATGGAAAAGATTCTACTAGCACATCTCATAAAGTTCTAGTTTCTTGACAGGCATGGTGGCTCACACCTGTAATGCCAGCACTCAAGAGGCTGAGGCAGGAGGATCATTGTGAGTTTGAGGCCAGTTTGGGCTACAAAGTGAGCTCAAGGCCAGCCTGAACTGCTTAGTGAGACCCTGTCTCAAAAAGACAAAAAAAAAAAAAAAGTTCTAGATTCTTAATGTGGCTTTTGACCATTCCATGCTCTTTCCTGTACAATAAGTACCTTACTTAAGAACATTTGACCTGTGAACTCTTACAGATATGAAATGACTTCAAATTACAAACCTTGATAGTTGTGGATAAGTCACAGAAGTAGCTCACGTGTCTGCCCCACACAGTAACAGTTGTGCTGCCGTGTGTTTATTGTGCAATGTGATAGTGCACAGTAATATAGTGCTCAGTCAGAGCCCAGGATGTCGGGAAGAAAGAGAAACAGTACTGGCAACCCACCTTCCAGGCCCCCTTCTCTCCCTCTTAGATGGAAGCTTTCTTCCTTTCAATAAATTCTTTGTACACTAAAAAAAAAAAAAAAAAAAAAAAAGAAAAGGAAGGAAGGAAGGAAGGAAGGAAGGAAGGAAGGAAGCGAGAAAGATAAAGAGAAAGAGAAAAGAGAAAAGAGAAAAGAGCAAAGCAAAGCAGTGGTGATGTGGAAGGGACTGCTAGGAAATGCAAAGCAATATACATCACATATTCGTGTCAAAGGTGCACTGCGTAAGATTTATTTTGTCAGATTTAGGAATGAATCGAAGGTTCTCCAGCTGTAGAAGTCATCCTTAAGTGGAAGACTAACAGCCTTAATATAGCTGGAGCATCTTAAAGAAATTAATATTTATAGAAAAAATCTCCAGTAAACTAGGTGAAAGCTTCCTTTTATTAGTATCTTTATTAAAAATTAGATCAATTTACTGACTTGTAAGTCATAATAATGGACTACTAGATATTTGCTCTTCCTTCAGAAGTGAATAAAATCTAACTCTGTCAACAAAGAGAAAATTGTTAGTTTTCTGGTGCAATAGAGAAGCAGAATATAAGAAAAAATGAAAGTGGCCTTTTTATTCAAGGACTTGGAGAGGAACCCACAAACCTAAACAGTTTGGCTTTCTCCTCCGCCAGACACAGGAGGCCAGGTTTAGATGTCACATTTGATGGCAGTGGCATTTGGGGTGGGCATTTATGACGTGAGAGAAGCTGATTGGAATTTTCTTCACGCGCTGGGAAAGGAAGGAAGAAATTGTAATCCATGAAGAAGGAGGAAGTGGCCCTATTTGGGTAAGTGTTCCCTATTTGGTCTTCCACCATATTAGGCTGCTGCCATAATGTCCTGTAATTTATTCTAGGACAAAACTCTTACAGAAATGAGTAATCATTATCATACAAATAATTAACTTCAGCCTCCTCCATTAGAACACAAACTAATGTAAACACTTTTTTTCAAAGACAACGTTGGTTGGAAATTTCTGAATGAAACACAATTTTGGTTCAATATTTTTAAAAATTTTTTGGTACTGGGGATTGAACTCACAACCACATGTTTGCAAGGCAGGCACTTATGCCACCGAGCTAAATCCCTAGCTTGAAACACAATTTTGAACAAAAGAATTAAAAATAATTTTGGAATGAAAGTGTAACCTAAGCCAAAGATAATTTGGAGTATAGTAACAGAATATGCTGACCTTTTTATTCTTTAAATTTTATAATTAATGCACCCACCATTCCCATTAATTTATAAATTACTTTTTGAGCACATGCTTTCTAGAGGTAGATGTTCATAGCATTAATTTGTTGGTGATCAAAAGATACATATTTTTATGCCTTGTTTTTGACTGCCAAGAAATACAGTACAAATAAATATAAAAGAACAAGTAAAAAGTAACAAAAAAAGGTTTTATAATATATGCAACAATACTGAGTGTTGTGATACACTGCTGAAGAGCTACTTTCCATAATAACATCACTGAGAGCCTTTCAGAGAATGTGTTTAGATATGCTTAGATTTGATAAAAGCAAAGAAAGTGAGGAAAAAATTAGTGCATTTAATGGTTAGAACACAGTGAATAAGAAGAATCACTATCTAGGAAAAGACCATTTAGGCTATTAAAGTCATGTGCACAAAATGAGGTGTATTTTTGTCTAAGCCAGTGGGAAATTGGAAATTATATGAATTAAAACTGGTCCAGAAAACCAACTCAAGATTATAAAAGATAAGACAACTTTTTATTTGAGGTAATACCTATCCATGTGAAAGCACTTTTCTTGCCTCTTTTCTTCCTCTTTTCTCTTTTTCTCACTCTTTTTCCTTCTTCACTGTTACCACCTTCTTCCTCTTATACCTTTTCTTCTCCTTTTTTCTTCCCATGTTCTCTTCCCCCTCCTTGTTCTTTTTATTATCTTAGCAGATGAACTCTAGGGACTTTACTAGCCCATGAAAACATGTTGGTTGGTTGTCCTTTACTCAGTTATAGAAATTGAAATTGTGTAAGCAGGGGTCATTGAAACCTCTAATTAACAGAGAGCAGCACTAGAGATGCATCCGGCAAGAGTTAAAATACAGTTTGTGTGCAAACTCTTCTCTACCAATGGTAACTTCCTTGTCACACTTAGGGAAATCTCTGATAATGAGACTCAGAATGTAAACCACCACTGAGATCTGAAAAACTGGGTAGTATTCACTAATTAATTCATCTAAAAGTATTTACAACTCAGATCTTAATTCACGATGTTTCTACCCCCAAATTTGCCACTTACTTATTTTCTTCCTGGAATTTCTGTTTTTTGGTGCATTGGCACAGCTTATCTGTCAAGGAGACAATTACTTTGGTGATAGTGTTTAAGTGTTTGGCTTTTACGCCCTTCAGTAAAATATAGAAGATGGAAGAGGATCTGATTCTAAGCAATTGCTCAAGGTTTATTTTGGAATTGAGTCACTATATATATTCATAGTGTATTATAAATTTAACACAATAAGGAACGAATCTCATTGAATTTTATATGTTACATGATAGCTTTTTAACCAAGAAGAGACTAGCTTTTTAGTATTTGCCAATCAAGTGAATGAATTTATCAAGTTTTAAGTTTTAACGTTCAAAAATATTAAATACACACATCTTCATAGTTGTCACATTATACAGCAAAACCATGAATATTTCTTTTGTATTTTTTCTTGTTTTTCAGGAGAAATTTAAATATTTAAATGAAAGTAAAATATCCAAGGAAACTTGAATTGTTCCAGAAATTACCCCAAATAATGAGTCTCAATACGCAACTCCTTCAATTGAATGTCAAAATCCTAACTCCCACTTAGAGCTATTAGCAGGTCTGCCTGTTGGCAAGTGATTTACATCCTGAGGAAAGTCAATCCTATATGTAACCAGCGTCTTAAAAAAAATGTAAAGGCATTTGTCTCACTTTCCATTCTGTAGAAATGCAGAGTAAAAACTTCATCTATGAGGAACTTGCCCCAACTGGATGACAAAGCTACTGAAACACAATCTTGGGTATAGAAACCCCCAGAACTGTGAGAACTAATTCTCTGTCGTTTATACCACACATAGTCTAAAATTTGCTGTAGAATATCAAATATAATAAGACAAATATTTCTAAAAATATAATCAGAATATACAGAGAGTGTCAAAATTTTAAATGCTATTTGTTACTAACAAGTACACAGTGGTAAATATCCTTCCTCCACAGACCTTAAGTTTGAAGACCAATGAAAAACACATGAAGAGTAATACAGGATTTCCTAATCTTGCATCAAAAATGAACAGAAATTCATGAATGGGTTCAGTTATAATTATCCATTCAAATATATGCCAAACTTTTCATGGACTAACTTTTGTTTTTAAAATGCATGATTAATTTGCAATTTAGAATATGCACTCGATAATAGAATTACAGCTTCAATATATCATATTTTTATGTGAATGTGAAGTTTTGTGAATGAATTTAGTTATAGTAAGTAATTTATCAGTGATAAACTGAATAATATATCCAAATGAGAATTCAGTTCTATAATTTACTTTCGCAGCACAATTAAACCCATTATGAACTATCTGATTCATTTAATAATGGTTTTGTTTAGTGTCAAGACCTAATAAACTACATACACTTTGTTGTTATATATGTTATATCAATACTGAATAATAATCTAGATGACACTGCACTGATTTCTAAAATGTCTAATTCACACATTTGAGATATAAAAGAGCTGACTGTGAGACAGGATCTGGGCAACCCTAACTGCCAAATAAATTCTCATAAATATTGTGTAATTCTGGATGTAATATACTAGGAAATATTTTTGGAAGAAGAAATGCATGTGTGATGTCTGGATAGGGTGAGAATCTGGGAAAAATGAAGTTAGTCTTTTTTTAGACCATTTTTTTCTAAAGTGATTAACCTAAGCTCACTGATTTTTCACAACATCTCATATTTCTAAGATCATCCCTCTCTTTCAGATAAAGCAAGGAAAGTGATTCCTATCACTTTTCAGTAGGAATTGCCTCTCTGGGTAATTGTTATGAGTAGAAGTTAATAAATAAAATCAACAAAATGAAAGTATAACAGAAAAACTTTAATGTGGATCAAACCAAGTTGTTTTAACATTCAATTATTTCACTGTACCATGTTCCAGTAAAGGATTTTTGGTTCACATGATAGGTATTAATTCTAATAGTATTAGAAATTATGGTAACAGCAGTTTTAATCTTTGTATTTAATTCTCAACAGAGATACACAGGCAAAGGCCTTGTAAAAATACTTTTTAAATTATTCAATCTAGATATATGTTAAATATACATATACCTACACAAAGCAGATTCATAGTTGCAAACTAAATATCTGCCATTTTAACATGAATATGCACAAATATTATTTAAATATTAGTTTCTGTTGATATGATTTTGGTTTTGTGGACAATTCTAAGGCATATAGAAACTCTGTATAAATCATCCACGTATGTCAGAGCTTAACAATGATAGACTCAAATGAATCGTGTTCATGCTCATTCATGTATAAATTAATTAATGTGCTTCACCACATGCACCCAAGGTTAGTTAATTAGGGCTTTGAAACTAAATAATACAGGCTGGGTGTTTTCAACAGCAATAATTTACTTTCTAAATGTTGAGACATCTGCAAGACCAAGGTCAAGGTTCTAATGAGTTTGGTTTCTGAGGCCTTTCTCTTCAGGTTAAGTATTAGCACCTCCTGGCTGTAACTTCCTTTATGCAAACACATTTCTAGAGTCTGTTTGTATTTCTGAATTTCCTTTTATCATAAGGAAAATAGTCAGATTGTATCAGGCCCTACCACAACAGCGTTATTTAAGTTAATCACCTGTTAAAGACCTTATCTCAAATGCAGTCAAATTTTGAGTCCCTAGGGATAAAGGTTTACAGAAATCTTAAGTGTGGGCATACACAAGTTAGCCCATAGCAGTAAAGAACCATAGTGACCAGGTATGAAACAGAATGTGCTGCTATAAGACAACTGACTATTTTCCTAAACTTTTTAATTTCATAAATATCAAGTCAATTTTATATTAAAATCGATCTTACCCCAACTCTGTTCTAAATCTATGTACTCAACCAACTGGATTAAAATATTTGAAAAAAATTTGTGTCATAGCCTAAAAAATACAGTTTAACAGATGCTTTCATAGCAATTACATTCTATTAGGCATTGTAAGTAACATAAAGCAAATCTAAATCATATGAGGCCCCATATGGTTCATCCATATTGTTATAGTTTCGATTTAAAATATTTACTATAAATCTCAAGTTTGGAGATGAAGATGGGACCTTAGAGGAGGTGGACCACTGAGGGGCGACTTGGAGTAGTATTCTTGCTCAGTCTCTGTCTGTCTGTCTCTATTTCTGTTTCTCCCTCTCTTTTTCTCTTTCTCTCCCTTCTAATCACCATAACATCAATGGTTTCTCTACATCATGTCTTGGAGAGAGCCAATCATAGACTGAACCCAGTGAAATGATTGCCATAATAAAGCTTTCCTTTTTTATTTTGTTTATTTATTTATTTATTGTCTTTCTGAGACAAGGTCTAGCCATGCAGTTCAGGCTGGCCTTGAGCTCACTTTGTAGCCAAGGTTGATCTGGAATTTGCAATGATCCTCCTACCTCGGCCTCCCCACTGCTGGAATTACAGGTGTGCACCACCATGCCTGGCTAAAACTTTCCTCTTTTAAATAGCAGATGTTAGTTGCTTTGTTTTAGTAATCTGAAATTAACTAAAACAAAAAGATTACTGCAGTAAGACAGTGTGGCTTTTCCTGACCTTATTGTTTAGAAACGTTTGGACCTTGTTTGTGGGAGGAGTTCAGCAAAATTTGCAGATGTTGTCTATAGAAGTCCTGGATTGCTTTCAATAAAGATTAAAGGATGATTTTAATTAGAATTCAGAAAACCAAAATGCCAATAACAATGCGAAAAATAAAGACCAGGTTTATTTTTATTTGGGCTCACAACTAAGATTTTGCCTTACATTTCACAGGAGACTTTGGATCAGGGCTTTTGAGCAATGCTGAAGATATTTAGACTTTGATAACTTAAAAATGAATCAAATACATTTTACCTAACAAGATACACATAGCCCTTTTGAGGCTAGCAATGACATTACTCAGATCTAAAAAGTTTCGCAGTCTCATGTTCAAAGGTGGGACTTGATCAGAAGTGGCATTTTACTGGCGGTGTAATGTGGAAAGGTATATTCTTGTCCCTAGCTTCTCTCCGTCTCTTTGTCTCTCTCTCTCTCAGTTTCATGGGCACTAAGATACTAGCATATTGCTCTTGCTCATCTAACGTACACTTTTCTTGCATCTAACATACACTTTCATGCTTGGAGTTTGGAGCTGGCTGACCATGCACTGAACTTACGGAAACTGTGATTTCCATGATAAATAAATAAGGCCCTCCTTGTTAAAGATGTGCAAATAGATTATTTTGTTATGACCATGAAAGCATAATTAAAACACACATTATTATACTTATATACAAACTGTCTTTTAGAGAGCACTTCATTAAGCTCCTCATTTGCCCTGGCTGGGATTACACGTATTAACCGCTACACCAGGCTCCTCTGAAAATATTTTTAAATTTTCTCTAACTGTTTTGCTCAAAGAATAACTAATGACAAATCATCTTTTCACAGCCTATAGGAGTATCTCAGGCACCAGAATCCTGACCCTAATGATCACATTACACTAACCATTAAATTAATAAAGAACTACACATGACAAAGTATCTTTCTCATGAAATACTTTTGTTTTTTAATCTGTAAAACTGGCAAAAGAAAAATGTTATTGAACATACACGAGGCTTATCTAATCCCCAGTGCTTCAAAAAAGAAAAATTAGGCAACCAGTGTAAACAAGCATAGAAAGAGGGACCACTTTATAAGAGATGAACACACTAGATCTTAATATCAGTTTATATCTCTTGCTCTAGACCTGGGGTTGGTCACTGTGGACTGAGTTATTACAGCACAGTCTCTGGTCAAGATTTTCTGTTGTGCACCTTACTTCACTCTTGACCACATCATTTGCTCCAGGGTTTATATTTTCAGTTTCAGAGATTTAAATTTCTGGTCTGGGAAGATTATTAACTTGGTTTGTTAGCACCAGGGATGCTTTCACAGTATTGTATCTCTCTTTCCTCTAATACACCACACTGCCTTTGCTGTTTTTTAGTCTCAAGCACTACTTATACACTATTTTAAAATAGTCACGTGATTCTGAAGGTACAGCATCGGGCCAGCCACACGTGCCATGATAACGAATTCTAGGTGTGACTTTTTCAGATTAAGGATTTATGCACAGACTGTTTTTGGCCTTTTTGAGACAGGACCTTGCTAGATGCATCAGGCTGATTTTGAACTCTATAACCCAGGCTGCCCTTGAACTCATAGTCATCCTTCTGTGTCAGCTTTCTGAATGCTGGGATTGCAAACATGTTGTGTCACACCTAGATTCATGATTATTGGAATCTAAGGCAAATTTACCTAGTCTGTCAGGAGAGAAATGTTTCTGTATCTTCCCTTAGGAAAATTCCCAAACATAGAGAAAGTATTTAATCATTACCTGTAGCCAAAAATAATGACAAATATCAATGGCATAGAGAGAATACTGTTGCTATATTTAATTACTCCTTTGAAATTGAGGCTTAATGTGGAACAGGGGAACAAGGTAAAGTAAACAATCATTCTCATGCACCCTAAAGACCCAAGAGAAAGAGAAGTCACCATCAAGTTTCCTATAGGGACAACAGATAGCACATTCTTGGAAAGAAAGTACTTGTGTATGTGTGTGTGTGTGTGTGTGTGTGTGTGTGTGTGTGTGAGTGAGAGAGAGAGAGAGAGAGAGAGAGAGAGAGAGAGAGAGAATTTTTCCCAAAGGAATATGATTGCTCATTAATATTCAACTGTTTCAACTTCACTCATACTCATAGAGACATTTTAATTACAGATTCTCTAAAGAGGTTAATTCTAGAGATTTAATAATTTATATAAGTCAGATTGCATAATGCCCCAATTCACAGAACTCTGTTTCTTGTGGAGTTATTAAATAAACTGGTGTTCTATTTTGACCCACTTGGAGTCACAGTTGCAATTGGATTCAGAATTCTCATGGACAGAAAGGCAAGAAAGGATAGATTGGGAAAATAAAATATACCTTATGCAAAGTACAAAAGGCATAAAAATCTTCACTACTATCTATCTCTGTCCCCATTACTCTAGCATCTGACAGAGGTTGGAATGATTTGTGTAGAAAATTACAGACGTGTGTATAAATTTAAATTAATATTACCTGTTACTTAAAAATGTAAAATTTACACTTCTTTATGGAGTAATGTACGATGTCTCTGTGCATGTATGAATGTTACTGATTAACTAGCATAAAGAAATTTTTTGCATCAAGCATTTTGCATTTATCTGTGTTGTAAACACTTAAAATGTCTGTTTCTGGATTTTGAACATATAGAGAATATTATTATTATAAATTTATACATTTAAATCTTATTTTATTGATAAGATCTCAGATAAACTTCCAGTTACATTTTTTGTCTGTAACAATTGCATTTTATACTTTACCAAATAAATTCGCTGTTACTATTTACTGTAAGAATTTGCTTAAGTTTCATTTCAAAGTATATCTTTATTTTAAAATGTGTTATTTACAGAGAGATCATTTATAGAATCAACAAGAATCCTTACTCTAATCAGAATCAGAGAAAGTGTAAGTCAAAGAATCCACCAAAATGTCAAGAGGACATGTTGTATAGTGTGTGAGGTAGACTAATATTTCCTAAGAAAATAATCTGTATTAGGCAAGTATTTATGCTCAATTATTATTCTTCAAGTCATTTTTTCACCATGAAAGTTTTCACTTAATGATCTAAACATGAAGAGCTCAATGTTTCTGTGTTAAGGACCAGGAGACATTGACTTTCTTTTCAGTGTCCCCACCTGTCACAGAGATATATTTGTGTGTGTAGTTTTTTGATAAATTACTCTCCATGCAATGCAGTGCTACGTAAAATATCCACCTAACAGCATGTTTTTCTAGTATAATTTTAATAAGATGTACTGTACTCTAGTACATGCATTCTATTTTTTTAAATTTTATTTAAAGAGAAAAAAACAGAAAAAGGGGTAGAAACAATACAGAATCTCAGAGGAAAAAAAGCAGTAAGAAATCACTAGTTGATAAATTACATACTGTCTTCTTAGACCTAGTTGTTAAAGTTACAAAATTAAAACATACAAAGTGTACATTCAAACAGTGAGACTGCAAAGAAGTTCAATGATCCAGTAACAACTTAACAACATGGTTATCAATCCTACACACTCAAATATACACGCAGCCATATCCTCTAGAGCACTTTCTTTTCTTTTTTTTACTTTTTAAGTCCATTATCTGCTTACTTGTATCCTGTTTCAGGTTGCTCAGTACCTTACTGACTTGTTGTTGTTATATACTTTTAATCACCTTATATAACTCTGTTGCCTTGTTTTTGAGTTTCTCCTCATCCATGATCCATGGATCACTTTTGGTGGAGTTGGGAGATTATTAGAGGTATTTTGTTACTTTCTTATCTACTTTTTTTTGAAGGTAGCAAAATACAGCAGAAAAAGACAGAACAGACCCATGC